>RJWJ010024871.1:0-24445 GCA_004363605.1 Indri indri | reverse complement strand
GCCTTTGAACCTCACTGACTCACCTCTTCCAGCCGCCTCCTCCCTGCCATCCAGGCAGGTGAGGTGGGAGAGGGGAGCGGCGGCCCTGAGTCAGCAATGACTCCCAGCGGCTTCTCCTCCACAGATTAATCACCTCCAGTTATGGCTCCCACTGGGCACGAGTCACTCCGAGTGACGCCTGCTTTGTCTGACCCTCGCCACCACCCCACACCCCCCCCCCCGCCAACGGGCTGCCTATTTGTCCAAGATGCTGGGTGCATGCTGCACCTTCAAAACCCCAAAAAGGTACCCTGGCAGCTAAGTGACTCAAGAATAAGGACCCACCCTCTTCCCCCTCACCGTCTGCTCTCCACATCATGAGTCTTCTGGGGGCAAAAAGAAAAAAGGATGTGAAATCCCTCCCTTCTAGCAGCCTGTAGAGAACTGTGAACCCCGCCATTAGCTGATTGGATAATACCTTGTTGTGTTTCTCCTCGGCAGTGACTAATAAAGCTTGTTCTCATTTCTACTAATTACTCATCCTCATAGAGAAGGGTGCCAGCACCTGGCATGGCTCCGCGACTCCCTCGGAGGGTGTTCCGTGGCCCGCCTGCCCTCTCCCCCTCACTTCCCGCTCTGGCCTCACACTCACACCTGCCTCCCTCCCACCCCTGCCAGGAGGCCTGGCCCAGCTGCCCCTGTGGAATTCCTAAGCTTCCTCCTCTTGGCTGCTGACCCAGGCACACGGGTCCCCAAAGGCACCGTGCCATCTGCCCTCCTCGGGGCATCACCCTGGGCTCCCTGCCCTGAGCTGCCAGCCAAAGGCAGGCACTCAGCCGCCGGGGCGTGAGCTGGGACTCAGCACCAGGATACTGAATGTATCTCTGCAGCACGGCGCAGCTTACAAAGAACTTTCTCCAGTGCCGTTTCATTTCATCTTTATGTGATCAACGGCAACCACTTACCACACAACCATCCTCTGAGAAAATGTGGTATTCTTTAGAGATAAGGAAACTGAGGCTCGAAACACCTGTACAGCTCACATACACTCACTTGGTAAGTGGCAGCGCTGTGTTTCTCATCATGTCATGACCCAGGCCTGGCACTAGAATCATGAAACACCTCCCCAAACGCTCTGTGTATAGTACATGGGCTTTTGAATTAGGCAGCCCCATGGTTGCTTCCTGCTCTATGTAATTCCATTTTTTTTTTTTTTTTTTTTTTTTTGGTGATAGACACTGTTCTAAGCACTTTTCAAACATCTCAACTCATTTAACTCCCACAACTGTTCTTTGAGGCAGGAATTATCTGTATCCTCAATTCGCAGCTGTGAGAGTAGAGGCCAGGTCGCCCAGCTATCATAACAAGGGTACAGCGAAGCCAGACTCTTCCCCACGCCACTAAGATATCCCCAGGTTCTCCAACTTCTAACTGTGTGAACTTGAGCCAATCGCTGAAGTTTTCTTGTCGCTCCTATATCCTCATCTTTTAAAAGGCAACGGTAAGAGAGCCTTCCCCACAGTGTCGCGTGAGGGTTGGATGGGGTAATGTGGAGAGTGCCCACGTGCTAGGAGATCTACTCCCAGAGGTCCACAGTGGGACACAGGGTAGATCCTGGGGGCGCTGTGGGTCAGAGCAGACACCAAGGAAGCCCGCCAAGTACTCCTACTCCATGTGGCAATCATTCCTTTTCTAACCACATCTCTCAAGCCGACCTGATCAACCAATCTTTGAGATAATTCTGATTCTGAAAAGCAAAAGTCTCTGTAATTAAGGTTCTTAGTCATCTTTAAGAATTGGATAAAAACTATAAACCACGTCTGCAGAAAAATTTGCATAGCACTCAGATGCAGAGGCGTGTTCTTAGAAGTTCAGGGAGTGGCACCACGTCACCAAGAGGTCCACTGGAACCCAAGTTTCTGAGCCCTTTTCTATGTAACCAGGAAGCATCCTTACAATCTTATCAATAATGTCACAGCTAAGACTGTCGAACCTTCCCTTTTCCTTTTCAACTTCATACCCAGGCTCTGCTTCCCCAACACGCACGCCCCCTCCCCCCAGCTTCCCTGGACACTGCCCCTGGCCAGCGCAGAAGCTGCAGCGGTGGTTGCGATGGCGATGGCAATGGCTGTTGCTAAGGGAGCCAGGAGGCCAGGGTGGGGGAAGGAAAGTGGGCAGCAGCCCAGCAGGGCAGCACCCCCCCTGCACGTCTGAGCGCCTTAGGCACTGGAAGCGGTGTTCCCAGCTGGCTGCCATGGCAACAGCAGGCTTGAGAAACTATTCATCACGGCCTGGACAGCTTCCCCGGCTTGCACTTGCGCTTTCGTCTCCCTAAGTGGCTAATTGAGGTGTGAAAGGGTCTGTGATGATGGGCAAAGGACCACAGAGGGCAAAGCAGTGGTCATGTGTCCCACACTAAGCCGGCCCCCCCGGGATGGGGGATCGAGAGGCCAGGGATGGGGTCTGAGCCAGCTCCTGGGCAGAGGGCCCACTACCGGGGGAACAGCCCCAACACAACGATGCCCAGCTCTCTGCAGGGACCTTGCCTGTGAGCTCCATCTCCTTGCCACGCATCACCCTAGGAGGATGCCCTGCTGGTTATGTCCCAGGTAAGCCAGCAGCAGGTGACACCTGGTTACCTCCAGATGCGGTGACTATGGGTTTTCCCTGAGGCTGATGGGGAGAGGTTGTAAGGGTGAGAGAGTCTAGTTTAAATGGGGCTAAAAGGTAGATGAAGTCAGAGGTTAAAGAAGCACATTAAGGTCTTGCCGCAGTCTCAAGACCACCAATTCACTGGTTGTAGGTGCTATTTAACATTATCATCCTCTAAAAACACCGTTCTTGTTGCCATTCATTGAATGGAGATTAAACTTTGTACTATCTCAACTTAATCTTCAAAGCAAATTCTCCAGTGAGGTATTGTCCTCTTTTTACAGAAGGCGAAATGGAGGCTTAGAGAGGTCAAACCACTTGCCCCAAATCATGCAGCTGGAAAGTAGTAAAGCTGAGATTTGAACTTGCACCTGGGTGCTTACAAATCTCCTCTCTCACTGATGAGCCAGCACACAGCAGAGGGGCCCAAGGCTGTGTGGATGCGACCTGCTCGCATGTTGAGACTGCAGCAAGCTCCTTAGTGGGGCTGTGGGGGTCAGTGTCTGACGGCCACAAGTGCCCTCCCCAGCTGCAGGACCCACCACACCTGCTCCTAGAGCAGCAGCCCGATTGCTTTAGGACTCCATGATCTACTGTGGGGATCACTTTGCACAGTTACTTAAAAACCTATGGAAGAAAGAGGGATCTCCTCTGGACCCGGAGCTCCAGGGGCCTGGTGGTGACTCCCAGGGAGCTCCTCAAGGGACACACCGGACCCTCTGCTGCCAAAACAGCCAGGGAAGCTTCTCCCGGAGGTTGCCAGATTGGCCCTGCTCTCAGCAGCTGGGGGAGCAAAGGGAGGTGGCTAGGTCAGCTGGAATAAGGGAAGGGAAAGGAAGCAGCATTTAGAAGCACCTACTATGTTCTTGGAACTCTATCCATTTGTTTGTTCAACCTCAACTCTGTGAGGTCGATAGTACTATCACCCCATATTATGGAGGGAGAAGCTGAGTTCAGAGAGGTCAGGTAACTTGAATCAAGCCATAGAGGACACAAGCCCAACCTTAAATGGTTCCAAAATCTGTACCGTTTCTATCCTACCCTCTGACCTCCCACAGATATTGGCTGTTGCTCACGGCCTGTCAAAGCCAGGAACCCCAGTTCAGCCTCTTAGCTGGAAATCCAAGTGGTCCCCCTTCCTCCTTAGGGCTCCCTCGCCCACACAGCAGATGGGCATATTTCATCCTGCAGCTATTTTTATTTCTCTTTCCCCGTTCTTCTTACCCTCCCGGCTCAGTCCAAGCAGGAGAGCAGGACTCAGAGCCAGTAAGCCGGAAGCCAGAACACGGCTCTCGGCCCAGCTCTTTCCCCAACTACAGGCAGAAGAGAAGATGGTGGGGTCCTCTCCAACTCTGAGTGCCAACGAGGGGTCATCAGAGATACTGCAGATGGAGTTTCAGTCACCCCTGGCCCTGATGCAGGGTGTGCCCTCTCCAAACTTTGCTCTCTGACCTCTCCTTCTCTGGGGAAGCTCTGGCACCCACAACCCCTGCTGGGATCGCGGGAGGAGCGGGGGTTGGGAAAGCACGTATGCTCAGTATGCTGTTTTCATTCTCTGTGATGGATTCTCTCAACCTCAGTCTGGCCTTCCCACTTCGTGCCAGAAGGAGACCTCACGCTCAGCCTGGGTTTGGTGTTATGTCCTCTTTGGGAGCAATTCTTAGGAGGTAGTTTGTAGTCATGGGAAGAGCTCAGGACTAGGAGACCTATGTTCTGTTCCAAGTTCTGCTGCCAACAAGCGGTGTGAGCTTGAACAAGCCACTTAGCCTTTCTGGGCCTCAGTTTGCTCTCCTGTAATAATTGAACCAACTAGTCCATTCAACATTCCATTAATAACTTGCTTCTCTGAGCTAGGTAACTCCTTAAATCTATTCCATACCCTGCCCCTACCCAACACCCTCCACCCCCGACAGTCCCATGTTCCTGTCCTATCCAGACCCTGCCAAAGTATAAAGAGGACAAGGCTGGTGGTTTGTTGGTGCTATGACTCCTTTTCTTCTCAGGCAGGAAGTCACATTTAAACTGTGCCCCAATCAAGACCAAAGCGGGGACACTCAGGTCTCCTACACAATGTGTTACATAAAAACAGCTCACCTCTTATTTCCTTCTCTTTTGTTCTGCTCTTTTCCAATCACTCAGCCAAGTAACATGTATCAAATGGATGTGTCTGCAAGGCACCGCACAGAAATGTAATCCAAAATGACAAGGTCCTTGTCCAAGAGGAACTTACAATTCCGCAAAGAGAGCACACAGACGGGACCATTAAAGGCAGCCTGCTGCCCTCATGCAGTGGGGAAAGAAAAAGGATTTTTAAATGCCTTTTCATGTCTTAACACTTCTTTTACCCCCTTTAGTTGCTAATTTTACAGTGATAGCATGTTTTTGGTGTTTGTCTTTGAGCCATGATCCTGTCTTTTGCCTTCTCATCCATGGAGGAAGCCAAGCTTCTCCAGACCTCAGTACCTGCCTAGCAGACCCACCTACCATGCCCTCTCCCACCAGGACCTCACCTTTGTACCTGGACATGCCAACCTAGTTCCCGCATCTCTGTCACCCAATTCAAGGGGTGGAAGATGTGACAAACCAGCAGTGTCTGTGCAAGCAAACGACGGTGCCAGAGCTGGGGGGTACAGGGCACTGGAGCTGGCCTTCCTCCCCTCCTGAGGGCCCTGGGCTTCCTGCTGTCCCCGTGCCCCTGAGTCTTCCTCAGAGCTTGCTCAGGAGGCCTCCCAGAGGGAGGTGCTGCTGGCTGCCTCCTTTCCCCCTTTAGTCCCAGCACCTAAGCACACCATACCTGCTCCATAAATAATAACTACTCTAGAGCTCTTTATAATTTACGAAGGGCTTGCACTTATAGTTTCTCATTTAATCCTCTCAACCATCCTGTGGGATAGGGTTATTATTGCTCCTTCTTTGCAGATAAGAACATGAAGCTTGGAGGGATTTGTGCGTGGCCCAAGCTCTCACAGCTGGGCCCAGCTGAACTAAGCTGGGACTTAACCGAGCGCTTTCAGCTTCTCTGTGACATTAGAGAGAGAAACTGCTTCTCCCCACTGGGTTCACCATTCCCCTAAGATGTTACGTCACCTGCGCCACCAGGAGCTGGTAGCCAGGGAGGCTCTGGGAGGCTCATATCTCAAGCTCTCCCCGTCTCCTTATACTGCACAAGAGCCCAGAGCTCAAGGCACAATGAGAGGGGCTCAGCAAAGGAAGGAGAACAGGTGGAAGAGAGCCGGGGTGCTTTGGTGCCCGCTCCCCACCTGAGGACCAGGCAAAGTGTCCCAGAGCGATGTTAGATTCCTCTGTGGTGGGATGTGGAGTTTAAAACATGTAGTGTGTTTTTAAGGGTTTCCTAGGGTTGATTTTTTTTTTTTTTTTGCTAGACAGAAATAACAAAGAAAAATTAAGAAAAAATTAAGACACTGGCCCAGGAGCCTCCTGTAAAAACTAGGAAGCAGCTGGCGGTGCAGTGTCAGGGCTGACTCCATCTTTGGCTGGCGGTGGCTGGCTGCGTGGGCAGGGAGGGAAGGGTCAGGAGCTCTCCCTGAAGGAGAGGAGATCTGTTGACTCAACAGCCGCTGAAGGATCCCAGAATGAGGCCCTGCGTGAGTCTGTGACTGCTGGAGAGCAAGCCTGCCACAGGTGTGCATTGGGTGAGGGGCTGAGCCTGCAGCGCCCACAGTTCATCAGGAACAGGTGCACCGGGGCCCCTGGGCTCAGACCAGAGTCAGGAGCTTTGGGGAAGGCATGTGAGACCAGCTCCAGTCCATCCCACACGAACCCTGCTCCCGGCCACTTCCTGGCTACTTTGAGCCTACACTGGCTCCCTGGGCAGAGAGAAGACAAGTCCCAGGACTGCTTAGGAGGAGGCAGACAGGGAGCAAAGAGAGGTAAAGGCATGGGGCGGAGCAAAGGCTGGACCCCAGAGATGTAGGGGAAAGCAGGCAGGTCACCTACGGGCAGAAAGGAGAGAGAAAAAAGCGGAGAGGGAACCACAAGGCCAGCTAGCTGGGCAGAGAAAGGAGACGGAGAAACCACAGGGAGCCGGGGAGTGACAGGTGAGGTAGCCTGGGAAGACAAGCAGACACCGTGGCCCGGTGGCCCGTCCTCCCTTCCTGCCACTGGTGCTCAGTGTGAAACTAAGGGCTGCTGGCAACAGGCCCTGCCCCGCCTTGCCCTCCCTCCATTGCCTCGCTCCCTCCCTGGGGCTGAGCGCAGCTCTGCTCTGCTCCTCACCCCTCCCTCCTGTCCCTCAACTGCCACCTTCCATGCTTTTGCAGACTCTTGCAGTTCACCCACCTGCCACAGTCAAGGGCTGAAAATCCAGAAGCCAAGCTTCCGATTCCCGCTCTGTTGCTCAAATGCTGGGCGGCACTGGCAGAGTGACTCCTAGGTGGACGCCACAGCTTCTTCGTTTATGACCGTCCTATGGGAGTCGTAAGGGGACAATAGAGTGGGTGGGAAAGGATTGTGAAAGCACCAAGGGGCTAAGACACCCTGGACCCTAAGTTTGCTTCCAGCACTGAACTCCCCAGGTTTCTTCAAGGGGAGAAGCTCTCGCTCCGCAGTGTCGCCTGCCCCGGGGCAGTGTGGCTTCCCTGTGTGCCTGGCAGCTGTCTTGCCCCAGGTCAGAAGAGGAGGCATTGCAAAGGTAGGTGGGTTTCCCAACAGTTTCCAGACAATTAATATGACTGTGGTCTAAGGCAGGGTTCTACACTTAGAGATTAAGAAGTTTTATTCCCAAAGCAGCAGATCTAGGCTTTTAACACGTAGAATAATCTAGGTGAATTTTCAAGGAGCCACTGAATATGTATGAGAAGGGAGAGAGAGAATGTGAACATGGGGAAAACCGCAGAGAAGTGAGAGGAAGAATGACGCGTGAAGACAAAGGAGGCCAGGAGACCTCAGGGACTGTGGCATGACCGTGGTTGGACAGACACGGGGAGACAGGAAGGGGAGCAACGAGGAGCAGGAAGAAGATTCTGGGAGAGAAATAAAGAGGCCGAGAGGAGCTGAGCCAGGCAGCCGGTGGAGCAGGCAGATGGAACAACAGAGACAGAGAGCAGAGCCGCGGAGTGGGCACACAGCGAGGCCTGGCAGCCAAGCCCTGCGGATGCCGTGGGAGCAGATGCTTCTACGGGAGCAGCAGCTGATGGCCCCGAGCACGTGCGTCCTTGTTGACTCCAGGCCCAGCGCAGCCTCCTCGGCAGCCAGCCTCAGCCCGGAGGAGCAACGCGGGGCCAGAGAGGCAGACGCATGACAGCCCTGCCCCTTGGGGGCCCCGTTTCTCCCCTCCATCCTCGTCCGGGCTCCGCCCACCCGCTCCGTCTGCATCCCGAGGCCTTGTGAATCCCAGGGAAGCCATGAGCTGCTACATCACGCCGGAAGAAGCAGGCTGCGTTGGAGGGGTGAGTGTGAGCCACTGCATGGCGAGCTTAGCTCTCCCGGGGTGGGAGCATGTGCAGGGGTGTGCGCACTGGCGAGAGGGGTGGGAGGGGGAGAAACGTCTTGGGCCGTGTGGGGCCTAGCACCAAGAGGCTAGGACGTGGGGGCTGGGGACTGGTGCCCGGCAGCACTGCTGGCAAACAGCTGCCATACCAGACCCCCCTTTCTCCTCTGGCTGCGAGAGTCTGCAGCCCCTCGTCCCCATGCAAGTCACCAGACTGCCACAGCCTCTTCTGAGTGGGAAGGAGCTGAGTGGGCCCAGGTCCTGTGTCGGAAGAGCCTTACGGCTCCCCTGGCCTCATTCTGTCCAGCTCCTGCCCACGGGTGGACCACTTTCCTATCACTACTGCTGCCGAGAGCAGCATCTGCAGGACTCTGATGCGTCACCCCCACCCCAAGAATTCCCTCTGGTAGGAAGCAAGCTCAGAAAGGCCTGGAGAGAGGAAGGTCTCCACCAGGACGTAGCCCTCCCCCCAGTGCAAAGGCAACTCCCACGCTGCCCTCCACACCCACCTTAATCCCCGGCCCCAGTTGGCACCCTCAGAACACTGCAGAGACACCCCAACATCAGGCTCCCAGCTGTGCCTGGGGCAGTCCTTCGCTGGGCCTATACCCAAGGCCAGGGGTTGCTGCCATGGCCCCAGAGTGGACAAGAGCCAAGCCCTGGGAGGGAAGGGAAAGCGGGTGGGGAATCAGTATCGAGTGCAGGCGCAACCCCAGTGAAAGACAGGTACCACGGGAGCCAGATGGGCCAAGTAGAAACAGAAGTTAAGTAGGAAGAGACAGATAAACAGCAGACATCAAGCAACCAGCCAAGCATATGCTTTGCAAGCAGGCAACACAAGCACCCAGTAGGGTTTTGGTGGGGGAGGGGACATGAGCCCGCGGGGAGGGGGACATTAGGTTTGCTGCGAGCTGACTGCTGCCTGGTCAGAATTAGTGATCTAATCCTTCTCCATGGCGCCTCAGAAAAACGAGGCTGCAGCTCGTGCTGGCAAGGAAAAGAGGCATTTGGCAGGGTGGAAGGAAACAGTGCTTATGCCAGTTGCCCAGGGGACTGGTCTCTGGTGGAAGAAACATGGTCCCAGGCTTAGAGGTCTGAATAGCCAGGTGCCATCCCAAGACCCCAGAGCAGAGACCCCTAATGCTGAATCAGATTCAGGAGAGGAGTGGGGACTGCTGCATGCAAACCTGGGAAGTCCTTGAGCCCTGCAGGTGCTGGCTTCCCCCACTCACCCAGCCCATCTAGGCTGGAGCCCTCAGTCTGGGTGATGTCATCCTTTGAGCTCCAGGCAGGGAAGGGGTGGAGCCAGGCTGCAGCTTTGCGGAGTTTCAGGCTCCACCCCCAGACCAGTCGGCTTCTGGGCCCTGTCTACGCAGCTCTCTCTTGGCCCCGGCTTCCTGGCTAGCCCTGCTGGAAACCTGTGCTGTGTCAGAGCTGGAGAAGGGGGAAGGGTCACCCAGAGTCACTCTGCAGAAAGCAGGGCCCAGGCAGGGGATGGGCTTACCAGGGACCCTTGTCCACCCCACCCACGCTGGTTCCCACGTTCACTTAGGGGAGCCCGGAGGTTTTGTGGGAGCCCAGTTTACTGGTACCCCAGCCACAGCCTCTCCTCTTGACCCAGCACGTCCAGAAATGCTCATGTGTTCTGCCAAGTACCAGGTGTCCCACTGGAATTTCTTCTCTGAATACTGCTCCGGGAGGAGTAGCAGGGAGACAAGCACACTCTGGGTTTGTCTGTGCTAAGCCAATGGAATAAAGGCTTTGAGCTGAATCTGAGCCTGTTCTAAGCCCCAACGCCAGCCAGTCCTCCTGCAGAATGGTCCCTTCACCTCTCACATGCTCATGCTGGACACGAGCCAGCCCTGTGCCAGCTGCTGGCCTCTTCCCAAAGCTGGCATTGGTCCCAGCTTCCTGCCTCCCCTCCTCCGGGGCTACCCTAGGCCATACAAGCCACTGTGGCTTGGAGCATTGAGGCCTCCGGGCTAGGCAAAAAGCTGCTCTTCCTCTGCTCGTCTTAGACATGAAGGTACTATTGGGGGTTGCCTCAGGCAGCCCCAGACCTACCCGGGGTAGCACAGGTGCAAGAACCAGACTGGCCTGGTGTTTGAAACTCACCACACCACAGGGCCTCTTGTTTGGACTCAGCTGCCTGGCACAGCCCCAGTGCCCAGGAGCTGAGAGGAGCTTTCCCAGGTGCAAGCCCTTGGCAGCCTGGGAGCCCAGCCCCTGTGTGCCAGCGCCCAGGGCAGGTGCTCAGCTCATTGCCAGGGCCCTCTCTGCTCTGTGGCCATGATATGTCTGGGACACGAGAGTGACACTAGCAGGAAGAAAAGAGGGCCTGGGAGTGAAATCGCTGCTTTGATTCGTTGAGCCCTGGACCAGGGCCTCTTAGCAAGACCAGCACTAGGGCCAACCGGTACCAGGAAAGCGCCATAACTTTATCAGCCCTCAATACATGAAACTAATCGCCCTAATAGCCTACATTAGCATGCGGATTATACTTTCCAGCCTGCCTTGTTTTACAACAAATTTGATTCCCGTAACAGTGCCATGATGGAGCAGATGGTATTTTAACCCATTTTATGGATGAGGAAACTAAGGCAGGATTTGAGTATGTAGTTATAGAAAGTCTCACAAGGCATGTGAAGGTATACAAAAATAAAAGAGCAAAATACTTTCCTGCAAACCCAGCTAAGCTGAGCACCCACGCTCCCAGAGGCCTACTACCACAATCCTTCCCTCCTTCACACCACTGCACAGGCTCCACTCGGAGTGAAGGGACATGGCAGTGGCTAGGGCAGACGTTTCCACCCACGGATAGCTGCTTGAGGAAGGAATGAGGAAAGGAGAGCGGGACAGCCGTGTGATGGAATCGGCTGTCACCTGGCATGTGGGCCTGGGGCAGGGGCATGGCCTGGTGCCAGTGAGTGTGGCCTGGGACGGGGGCGTGGTCCACGTGTGCATGTACAGACCGTATGAAGGCAGTTGTTTCTGTGTGCATGGTGTGTGCCGAGTGTGCATTCTGTTTTTAGGTGTGTACACACATCACGCATACATACACTGCGTGCGTTTCTTAGGATGTGCCGGGAAGGGGTATATGCACGCGTCTGAGCTAACCGTGCACAGTAACATGTATATTGACGGCAAGCGCACGTACGTGAAAGATAGAAAAGGATGATGAGGACGTGTTTGTGTGGAGGTATGAGCAGGGTCTGTACATACTAGCATATTTCTAGGCGACTGTAAAAGAAAACTCATACAGTTTCAAGAGTGTGTACGTGGCATGTAGCTCACGGGTGGGTGCACAGGCATGGACTGTGTAGCGACGGGCGGGTGTGCAAGGAACCGGAGCAGCACTGTAGGAAGGGGTTTCCTGGGGCACCCCGCTGGGACTCTAGCTCAGCTGCTTCTCTGTCTTGCTGTCAGAGGGACTCTCAGAGGGCCTTCCCACCCAGGACAAAGCGGCGAGCGTGCTCAGCCGCGGCGGAGCCGGCGAAGCCTGTGCCGCCTTGCAGCACCTCCATCTTCATCCACTCCCCTCCCGATTCCGCAGAGGACCCAGGAGAAAGCTCAGTTCTGAGCAGATCAATTACTGCTAATAAAATTTAAATTCTGGCCTGGAGATGCTAAGGAGGCCGGGGAAAGAGGAGGAAAAAGGCGGCGTGGATTCCAAAGGAGGGACTTGGAGTGGGCAGATCTTGTCGCCGGGAGCCTGCAGTGTCCGGCCCCACCCCCAGCGCCCCCACGTCTGAAACTCAGTCCTGGCACCAAACCCTGAGCCCGCCCCGTTTGTGTAGAAGCCGTGGCTAGGCTGGAAGGCTTAAACACTGGGGGGACATGAGGCACTGCCCAGTCCGCACCCCTGAGAGCAGGGGAGGGCAGCGGCCCACCTTCTCTCCCTTTCTCTATCCTCCAAGCAGGTGCCCCAACCAGAGAACTGGTGGGGACAGGTCTCTGAGCAGGGTGGCCCTGGCTCTCCTTAGCACCCCTTCCCAGATGAGTGCCATGAGTCCCAAGGAACAGAGAGCTCTCGCACACCCACACACTAGGCCCAGCTGCCCGGGGAGGCCGTCCACTGTGGCACAGAAGACCCCACTCCTCCATCTCCAGGTGTTCGGGATGTGCGGAGCCCTCCCCCACTGAACTGAGATTTATAAGGCTGCAACCTCTGCCAGAGCAAAGGCAGCCTAGCTTCAATCACAGAACAGGATGCTAAATCCTGAAGCCCAGTTGCAGCCTCTGCAGCCTGGCCCAGCCGTCAGCCTCAGCCGCAGGAGGAAGAGTGTGTCAGAGGTCTGGGAGGGCAGGAGCGCAGCCACGGTGGCACCCCACCTGCTCTGAGAGCAGCAGCACCTGAGGTTGCACCATCTCCCCTTGCCCCGCAGTAGAGGATGCAGTGGCATCTGTATAGCGACATGGCCAAGACTCAGGGCCCGGCAGGGCTGGGAGGGACCTCAGCTCTACTCCAGGTCTTTGCCACTCTTTCCTCACAAACAAGAAAGCTGAGACCCTTGAGAAAGGGACTTGCACAAGGTCACCGAGCTCATTTGAGGACACATCAAGATTATTACCGGTTAGGACTTTTGCAAATGGGTTTTTCTACAGTTTGGTAAAAAATGTCTAAGACATTTTTCAGAAGGCTTGACAGTGGCCAGCTCCCTCTAATCCACGCTGGTAGAACACTGATTAAAATTCAGCTGCATAGCTCCTGCTGGGAAACGCAGTGATACATTCATCATTGAAGGCCTAAGCAACTATCTCCCACTCTTAAAACAGGGGCGCTGAACCCAAAGTCCACAGTGAGCTTCCTGCAGCTCACAGCCCCTCAAATTGTGGGCAGGTTTTTGAACGTCTGTGTTCTGGACATTTTTCTGGAGAAAGGTTCGCAGCTTTAACTGATTTGCAAAGAGATGCACAACACAGAAGAGGTTGAAAAATCATTGCCTTAAAGCATCAGGAACCTAGGCTCGGGAGAAATCAGATTGTGATAATCAGCTGCCGGGCACCTTATCAGCATTCAGAGACAAAAAGGGTTGGGTTATTTTTTCTTAGTGGTATGAGTACATATTTTGCAATATGGAAGAGCATCTATGCTCTGGAACACAAGTCCCTTGAGGGCAGGGTTCTTGGCTATGTCTTTGCCGCTCTAAGGTATCCTGGGGGCCTGGATCGGAGCCTGGGCATAGTAGGAGCAAATATGAACTTGATTAGTTTGCAACCTGCAGCGTGCTTGTCTTCCCATGTGCACACCTACTTGGTCTCCAGCACCCACAGAATTACTGTCAATTAGGGGAGCCCTGATGGAAGAACTGCAAAAATTATTGCATAATTCATTGTTGAGCTTCGGGACCTTTTTTGTCTACTGTTCAAGAGTGACCACCCTGGGAACACGAAAGCGGTCAGCCAAACCCCGGGTCCAGGTCTGACGCTGTTCGTGCCATGCACCCGACCGCCCCGGCACCTGCGAGGAGCTTGCTGCTTTAGGCACAGCCAGGGAGCTCCAGGAAAGCACAGGTGATGTGCTCACTGCCTTGTGGTCAGAGTGCCCTGCAAACAGAGCAGGACTGGAAAATCCACTGTCTTGGAGCCTGCACCTCGGAGTCTGAGTTCCCAGGGGGAGTAAGGGAAGAGTTTCACATCCGACAAGGACCAGGCAGGACCCAGCCTCCCGACAGGCTCTGGCCCGTCCGCCTCTCTGCAGAGTCTGTTTGATCGTCCCCTCCTTGGCCCACTTTGCAGCCTCCGCAGCTCAGCGGCTAAACCCACTGGGGATTAGGAAGCTGGGGGCATGAGAGGAGGGGGAGGGCAGCTCATCCTGGGACAGAAAGGGCTCCTTTCTAGGGAGGGAAGCGAGGAAATCGGGGCTCTCAGGGCATCGGCCGGAACAGCCTCCCGGCCCCTCCTCGGCTTTGCCATGTTGGCTGGAACCTCCCCCGTGGAGAGACGAGCTCTGAGAGGCGGTTGTACAGCTGCTGCTTCTGTCGGAGGCTAAAAATAGCCTCCTCTCTGCCCATGTCCAGCGCAGGCTGGGCCAGAGCTCTGAAGAGGACTCGCAGGCAGAGGGGGACGGAAGGTGAGCAGAGAAAAGGGCCCGCAGACGGGCAAAGGCCAGGCGAGACAGGAGCAGGGAGGGCACGGACTTGGGCTGAGTCTCAGCTCTGGTCTTCTTTTCTGTCCCAGAAACTCCCTTGGGAAGAGGCAGGGTCTCTCCTCCCTGTGTTTCTGAGGGGGAGCAGGCACGGAGAGGGTGGGCGGCCGGCCTGGGTCCCACTGACACAACACTGTGAGGTGCTTACCAGGCGCCAGACACTGCTTCAACCTCTGCGGATGTAAAAGGAGCCTACGAGGTAGGTATTGTTGTTGTTATTATTCCCTTGACAGTTGAGGAAATGAAGGCCCAGAGACGTCAACTCACAGGGCCAGGAAGTAGGGGCTGGATTCTACCTGGGGCAGCCTGAGTGCAGAGCCCACACCCCCGACCACGGCCATGGCCACGGCCACAGCCACGGCCACAGCCACGGCCCTAGCCACGGCCCCAACCCAGACAACAGGGCACAAAGGAGCTGAGGAAGAGGAAACACAATTCCAGGGTTGCCGTGCAGGAGGGCAGCCCCAGGTAAGTGGGCACCATGGCCTCAGGGCTCACCTTCTGGAGAGTTCATTATAATCTGGGACACGTGATGTGCTCCTGGGCCCATGGCTCCTTCAGCCCCTCCCCGGATTTGCTGGGGATTTTAGCAAATCCTCTCTAGCTGCCCCATTCCCCCTTGCATGCCTGCACATCCCCACCCTCAGAAGAGGTGCAGGACACAATGCCCAGCTGACTCCCAGGACATGGGGCCCCGGAGACACAGAGCATCAGCCACAGCCAGTGGCCCTCACTCTCGGGAAACCACGGCGTGGGAACCGGGCGGGGGGCAGCTGAGGGCCTTTGGAGCCTGAGTTATTTAAATGCTTAGGGTAAAGCAGATTTGGATTCCACAAAGACAGGGGTGAAGGGGGGAGGATGGAGGGAAGGACTTAGAGGGAAAGAGAGAGAGAAAGGGAAGGAAGGAGAGAAGGGGGAGAAAGAGGAAGAGAGAGGAGAGGGGTTCTCAGAGACGACTGCCAGCCTGGCCTCTCTCACCTAGAGGAGACTAGGAGAGGAAGGCCCGTCCTGCCGCGTGCGCTGGAGCAGCAATGGAGACTGAGAACTCAGGTGGCCAGGACAGAGCCCTGGTGCCAGCAAGAGGGCAGGGAACAGAGGCAGTGAGGACCTTGGTAGCCCAAGGTCACAGGTGCTCGTACACACTGCCTTCGTCTTGCCTCCTCCACCAAGGCCTCTGTTGGGCTCACCTTGTTTAAGGCGAAAGCACACACCATCCTCCCGCAGAGCCACTAATGCAATTAACGAAGCACATTCATAAATCTTGCATGGCGTCTGGAGTGCAGGGGCCAGCTCCAGAGACGCCGTGCAGAGAGCTGTCTGACCTCCCCAGCACCAGGGCCTCCCGAAGAACACAGCACATCCCTTAGTAGGACTGCAAGACCGTCCCTTTCCTGCTGAGCCCCATTATGAGGTGGGTGGGGTGGGGATCAGGAAATCAGAAGAGGCCGGGAAGGGGAAGACGAATGTGCATATGTGTTTGCGGGAGGCCGGAGAGTGGCTCATGCCTTCTAAGCTCGAAGAGAGAGCATTCCACAGAGGCCCAGAGAATCGCCTCTTTTAGAGGGTTATTTTACTTCTGGAGGACCGAGCACAAGAACGCATGAGATCGAGGGCATCTTTGGCACGGCGGGCATGACTCGGCGGCCTGGTGGTGTTTGCGTGTGTGCGTGCATGCGTGTTCAGTCCGGAAAACTGGTGACTCACTAAAACAGGGAGCTTTCTGATCTGAAGAGCTTATATTCAGCTATTTTTATCTCTTCTTGTCTCTTGGTCCTTTTTTCCCCTTGTCTTTTCAAATGTAGAGGAATCTAGGGGCTGTGAATGCTGTGTGTGCAGCGGCTAGTTTAAAGCTTGGGCCCAGAGGTGGGCACCCTCTGGAAATGCAGAGATAACTACACATACGTGGTCTCTGGGTGTACAGCAGGTGACACAGATATGATACGCATTACCACAGTCTGGTGTGTACCTGTGCCCACCATGCATACATGCAAGCACGAGTAAGGACGGCAATGTCCCTGGAAAATTCCTGCCCAAACTCTCGGATGTGGGTTGGTGTAGAGCTGCGTGCTGTGCACACTTCTCATCTACAACTGCCTCCCCAGCCTGGCCCCTAGCTTTGCGCCTCCCACGTGGGCACTCTCACACGAGCCACAGCCCCTGTCCTGGCTCTGTCTGGCTCCAGCCCCTGTGTCTTCTCTCTTCTCTGCCCAGACACTCATCCAAAATTATGACATCTTGTTAGGAAAGCCTTTCTCTGCTGACCATCGATAGGGAACCAGGAATGACAGTGGCTGGGCTCTCGGCGCTTCTCCTACAACTCAGCCCAGCCGATCCCACCCACCTGCCACCTTTGGCCCCGAGACCCCCCTTTCCCTAGTCCTGCAGTCACCCAGCGATGTGGGGCCTGGCAACTGCTTGGAGAGGCTGGGCAGGGGCCCAATGCTGCCCTCTGCCTGCGAGCTCAGCCCTCTGGCACGGAAAGAGGGAGAAGGGATTCTGAGCTCCGATTGCCGCCTGCCTCAATCCAATGTGGATGTGGGCAGGGAGTGGACTTCATTCTTCAGGGTTCTAGAATGCCACTGGGTGCCTGGACCTTGAGGCATCCGGTGTCATGGCACAGAGATGCACGATTGCTGCCTTTGAACAATACCTCAGTGCTGCTGCTCATCTGGGGACAGGCCTACCCTGCCTCTCTTTCCACACGCATGCATGCCATGCACTCACCCACAGTGGCACACGCCTACATGCACACTGTCTTAGAAGACCATGTGAGAGATAACAGGGGGATTCCATTATTACAGGCACCAAAGCAAGCCCTGAGCTCCGCCAGTTCCTCCAGCCTGCAGTTATGCTCCACACAGATGCCCCAGCCAAGGAGGTCTAAGTTCAGCCATGCGCTGCTCCCTAAGCCGTGTTCTTTGCTGAGGGGCACATCTGCCCAGGGGAGGGGCACCTGCGTCTCAGTTGCCTGCACAGAGGCACTGTGGTTCCCAATGTGCAGTGAGTGTTGGGCATGGGGTCCTGGAGGGAGCGGCATCTGTCTACCTGTCTGCTGCCTCGCTTCATTCCACTCTACAAACATCTGGGGATCGAGCGCTCTGTGCAAGGCATCCCAAGTTGTCATTACTAAGCAGGGCAAGCCAGAGTCCCCGCCCCCAGATCCCTGCTCCGAGATAGGCTAGCAGGGAGAAGACAGTTAGCTTGCACAATTAGCCAAGGCAGAATGTGCCACCCAGGCTGCGTGAACTGCACCGGAGTCATTCTCCCTTCCTCCTGCAGCCTGGGGGCCTTCACGGAACAGGACAGGGTTTTCTGCCTGGGCCTTGAGTAATGAATAGATCCCACCAGGTCCAGGAGGAACTTCTCAGGTAGGGGACTGGGCTGGCATGAGGGTGTGGCATTGGGGAGGGGGGCAGGGCTTGGGGGCAGGAGCCAGAGCTCCCGGCAGACAGACCTGGGCTGAGTCCTGCCTTGACTAGTGTCCAGCCCTGCCGCTCTCGCCTCCAGGAGAAGTGATTTTGAACTAACTGCTTCTCTTCTCACCCACATGGAAAGGAAAGTCTTTGCCGTTCTTGGATGATCTGGATACCTTCTAAGTGGGTGCCTTCTAAGCACCTGTAAAACGGGGGTGCAAATAGGCCCTACCTCACAGAGACATTCAAAGATTAAATGAGACTTTGTGGAAAGCTGTTAGCACAGTGCTAAGCAGGTATGCACTGCTATTAGCTATTGTTATTAGCCCACTTTATAGGCTGTAACAGTGATTCTTAACCGATTTTGGCCCCCTGAGGACATCTGGCAATGTCTGGAGACATTTTTGTTGGTACAGCTCTCAGGGCTGGGAGGGAGGCTGCTCCTGGCACCTGGCAGGCAGAGGCCAGAGATGCCGCCATGCGTCCTCTATGCACAGGACAGGCCACAGCAGCCCGGAGCCCAGTCCAGAGTGTAAACAGTGCAGAGGTTAAGAAACCCTGGGCCGGGCGCGGTGGCTCACGCCTGTAATCCTAGCACTCTGGGAGGCTGAGGCGGGCGGATTGCTTGAGCTCAGGAGTTCGAGACCAGCCTGAGCAAGAGCGAGACCCCATCTCTACTAAAAATAGAAAGAAATTAATTGGACAACTAAAAATATACAGAAAAAATTAGCCGGGCATGGTGGCGCATGCCTGTAGTCCCAGCTACTCGGGAGGCTGAGGCAGAAGGATCGCTTGAACCCAGAAGTTTGAGGTTGCTGTGAGCTAGGCTGACGCCACGGCACTCACTCTAGCCTGGGCAAAAGAGTGAGACTCTGTCTCAAAAAAATAAAAAAAGAAAAAGAAAGAAACCCTGGGCTAAAGACGTTCTCCTGAAGGTAGCAAGGGGATCATGATTTTTAAGCAGGCAATGACATGATAAAATCTAAGTTTTAGAAATAAAATGCTGGCAAAGTTGTGATGTGACTAGAGAGCTCTGTGACTGCAGATACACAGACAAGCGTGACAGGTGGAAGGGAGGCTTGGATCGGCAGCAAGACCAGGAGGAGGGCACAAGTTCAAGGGCCTCAGCAAAAAGAGACTTGAGAGAACCCGCTGAGGGGTGGGGGGCGGAAAGGACAGACACAGGGCCAGTCGGGGGACCCTGAAGTTTCTCGCCTGTGGGCTTGGGCGGATGGTGATGCCACCTTCCAACAGCTGATGACGAGAAGGCTCCATGTGGGCACAGAGTCCCTGGGGCCCCAGCTGGGGGAAGCACCTCCGACAGTCTGGACATGAGCCAGGCCCCTCCAGTCCTCCTCTCCCCGCCAAAGGGCCACCCTTTAAGACAGCCTCACCGTGCCCATTGGTGCCCAAGGGAGGTGGGCATCCACTGCGCTGGTTCTCTCCCCTTTCGCCCCAGCCCCTGAATGGAATAGATGATGGCGGAAGAAGAAAGAAGGAAGGCCTCCCGAGGAGTCCAAGCAGACGAGCCCCAGGACAAAGATGACCTTCCCAAGCTCCTGACAGCCAGGCGTGTCTCACCTTTCCAGTGCTCACGGGGGACAGCTGTGGCCACCGTGCGCAGGGAGGAGGGATGGGGAAGCAGAAAGATGGAGCTGCCCCGCAGCCCCGATTCCCCCGCCCCTTTGACTGAGCTCTGAAGACAGAGGAACGGAGGAAGCCCCAGGCAGTCAGCACACCAGTGGGTGAGCACGGGAAGTGCCCCATTTGTGCCCAGTGCTGGGAAGACACCCTCCCAAATGTCACAGCTGTAATTGGGAAGGCAAGACTAACAGGCAGACAACAATCAAAAGGCAATTAAAGAGGCCCCCGCTATGGTAGAAAAAGCACTGGAGAGGGGTTAGACCTGAGTTCTATCCCAGCTCCTCGGGCCTGAAGCAGGTCCCTGCACCTCTAAAAGCTCCAGCCACCTCCAACTAAGTTATCGATAACTTATTGTCCAAATTACAGCTGGCAGAGGCACTTCTGACTGATCATACTGACTGCCTGGGGCACTGTGTTGAGAAGGATTCTGAGGCAGGGTGCGGGCTTGGCAGGCGTGCGGTGGTCAGTCAGTGATGCCTCTGGTGCGGGCCGCGGGGTGTCATGGCAACACACTGGCTGCTTATTAACCATTCCTGACTAAGAGCAGCTGACAGAGGTCATTTCTAAGGGCCCCTCCAGCTCTTACGCTCTATAATTCTGTGACTTAAATGTCAACTTTCAAGGCACTGGCTGGAAGCACAAGAGGCAGGGAGGAGGAGATCCGTGTGGGCTGGAATGACAGGGCAGGCTCTGGGAGGGAGGCGGCGCTTCAGCTGGGCCCCGGGATGGGGGAGTAGCTGTACAGGAGGTGGGAGGACGTTTATGGGCACCAAACTGGGGCTGAGCATGGGCTGTTCTTGGTGCAGGAAGGAGGAGGCCAGCATCACTGGAATGTACCGTCTGTGTTTGGGACAATTAAGGTTATGTATGTGAGGCTGGTTACATATAAAAACAAGAGCTCACATTTACCAAGTGCTTACCATGTGGTAAACCACAGAACACAGACAATGTTCCACCCTCACACCCAGTTTTCGTGGTAAGGACTGCTGCTAGCCTTCCCTTTAGAAGTGGAGACAGAGACGTTAGCGATGTGCTCAGGGTCGTACTGCTGGTAGGCAGTAGAGTCCAGCCTTCAGCCCAGGCAACGCAGCTCCGACGGCTGCAGGCAGAACCTCTCTGCTCTGTTGCCCTCTCGACTCTTAGAAGCTGGGCACTGAGGAAGCCCAGCAATGTAGCTGGGACATCAAGGCCAAATTATGGATTCTGAGGTCCAGAAAGAAAGTGAGAACAGTGTAGCTCGAGGGTGGAAGGCCTCGCCCTAAGTAATGATCACAAGAGCAGATCCAAGCCAAGGATAGGGCAAAGTGGACACAGATCCCAGATAAGTGCTGGATCATTCGAGACTTTCCCCAATCCCTAAACAGTCTATTAGAAGCAACAAAAAAAGTCCCAGTACTGTGGGGATAAGGCAAGAGGATGTGGGAGGGCATGAAATTCCAGAAGGTGACAGCCTGGATAAAGATCTCAATTCAGACAAAGCTGAAACCTTGTCTGGGGCTGCAGGCTCCGGCCATTCCCCACTGCTGTCCCTGCCTGGCACCTGGTGGTGCGCTGGGGAACTGTGTTCTTCCTCCCTCTTTGCCTAGGCCCCCTCTTCCTTCCTTCCTTCCTTCCTTCCTTCGTTCAGGGGCAGCTCCAGCCTGGACTCAGCTTGGACTCTCTTGGGATGGCCCAGGAAAGTGCCGGCGGGCCCCTCACCCTGTCCCGCCCACCAGCAGCAGCAGCGCCAGCATGGCTCAGTAGTCTGGGGATGGGTCTGAGCCAGCCCAGTAAGAAACTCCCTGACCTCCCTCCCTCCCCCGACCCCTGCTCTCTTCCTTGGTCCCGCTCAATCTCAGACCCCTTGAGTTCCTCCCCTCTGGTTTCTCCACGTGGCCCCCATGGAGCTTCCTGGCTTGAGGAGGAGCCAGAGCCGTAACACTGGGCTGCAAACCCCGGCAACCAGCAGCTACTCCTATGCCGCCGGCATCTTCTTGCTAAGCTCTCCCTCCTGTTGCTCAGTATATCCCTGTTGACTGAAGGCCTGATTGTGTAGCTCCGTCCAAGAGTACTGCTCCTTTCTGGGCCACTGGGTCAGGGCAGCCACTCTCGCTGTCAGGAAATTCGTCCTCACTTCCCAGCTTCGTTTCTCCAGCACAGCCGTTCCTTCTTGTTCTGGGAAGCAGCTGCTGAGCACCCTGCTTGCCAGCAAAAGCAATTTCCCATCTTATCCTTTCCAAAGCTTATGGCCCCAGCTCCTTGGACCGGAGGCACAAGAACACTTTCCCCCAGCCAGTGACAAAGGAGGACAAGCCCGTGCTTCCACAGGGTGCCTGTGGCTACCTGGAAGAGACCATCTGGGAAGTGCCGCAGCTCCACAGACTCTGGGCTTTGCTATTTCTTCCCAGTGCACCTAGTGGTTCGGTTCCCTCAGCCAGGTGAGTCACCAGCATCCTTGCTCCTCCTGGACCCAAAACCTCTCCGCTCCCTTCCCTCCTTCTAGTTGTATGTATCTCTCTCCATTTACACGCGTGAGCGCATGCAAATACCCCCACACACGTCATTTCAGGTCCTATCTGGATCTGTCACGGACAGAGCTCGGGTTGTGATAGGCAAATTGGCTCGGCTGTCAGAGACAGGAGACCCAATGATGCATCTCTGTCTGCCTGGAGAGTGAGGAGATAAGAGAGCAGAGACAGACTGCCTCCGCCAGCCACACAGGCGGGGACGCGGAACCCCGCAGCTCAGACCCACAGAGGCACAGGAGTCCTGGGGTACTTGGGGGGCCTGGCCTCATTCACTCCAACTGATGTTGGAGGACAGGAGGGCGTGGAGCACCCCCAGAGGGCATTGAGCCATTCCCTTGGGGTCTGCTGAGACAATCTAAGCTCCTTTCTAGTGGGAAACAGCTATGGCCATTAGCCCTCAAGTGCTGCTTCCTAGGGGCAGGGAGGCAGGTCACCAGGCCCTGGCAGCTAGGAGGGGCGGTGGGCGTGGTGAGAGCTGCTGCTGAAAGAGGAGCAGCCATCCTGACGCCATCAGACCTCTGTTTGTTACATAAAGCTCCAGCTGACATGGTATAAGTAGTGACTAAGAAAACTTTCCAAACTTTCCAAAGACAGTTGGTGATCCTCCACCCTCCGCTGTCAACTGGTGAGAACTACCCCCACAGAGAGCCGCAGAGAGGAAGGCTCCAAGCTCCCGTGGCCCTGACTCATCACACACATAAACACTCCCCAACACTCTTTCCCAAAACAGTTCCCCTCCCACCCATCCACCCTCCTACCGGGGCTGGGTGACAAAAATGAACGCCCCAGAGATCTTGCCAAGTTCTGGGCCAGGCTTAGCCCAGGGAACATGAAATTCCCCCACAGAATGGGAGGAGCAGACACCCTCTCCTCCTCCAGAAGCAAACAATGTCCATTTGAAGGAAAATCACCACCTGACCCTACTGCGATCACCGTATTGCTTTTCAAATAGCTTGGACCACTTTCCCTCAAAAAAAGAGATCAAAGCTCTGTAATCACAAAGTATTAGGGCTTAAAGGACCTTAAAGACCATCTTTAGCCCTCTCTCCTTCCCTAATCCCATGCATCTGCCCATGCATTTCTTCATCTATTCGTTCATCAAGTAGTCACCGAGCTCCTACGATTTGCCGCAGACAACACAGGCACTGGGGACCAAATAGCCATAGTCTGTTTCCTCGAGGGGCTTGTCATCTAGTGGGCGAGAAAGCAGTGAGCAGGCTCGGAATACGTGTCCCAAGCACCAGGGTGGGAAGAGTGCAAGTTCCAGGCCACCAAGAGGCCACACCACCCAACTTGGGGCAGTGGGGGCAATCACGGAGACTTGCTGGGAGGAATTACACCTAAGTTGAGCTATGAAGAAGAAGGAAATTCCTCTTCATTCGGTAAGAGTTCTGTTCAACACTTAGGACGGCAAAAGCCCAGTTTTAGGCATGCCACATGAAGATGAATATAACGTAGCAGCCACCAATAGAGTTTACTGCGTGGTGAAGGACATAAAGGTACAAACGTCTAGAACACACTATACTATGTTCCCAACACAAAGAAAAGATAAATGTTGCAGGTGCTGGATATCCCAAGTACCCTGAACTAATCATTACACATTATACCAATGTATCAAAATATGTATAACTATGATATATCAATAAAAGACACCCCAAAACAAAAAAAGAATACACTATGAAGCACCAGATAATGCTCCCAAGAGAAGGACCCACAGAGCTCCAGGGAGCATCTAAGAGAGGGCCAGGGGAAACACTCGGTTGGGAGGATAGCAAAGCTCCATGGAAGAAATGAATGTGGGAATGTGGGTGGATAGGATTTAAAGGCCCCAGTAGAGTGGGGAGGGCATTCTGAGCAAAAATAATGATGCCAGTAAAGTTTAAGAACCAGTGATGTGGCCGGGCATGGTGGCTCACGCCCGTAATCTTAGCACTCTGGGAGGCCAAGGTAGGAGGATCACTTGAGCTCAGGAGTTTGAGACCAGCCTCAGCAAGAGTGAGACCCCATCTCTACTAAAAATAGAAAGAAATTAGCTGGGCAACTAAAAAAATAAAAACAATTAGCCGGACATGATGGCACATGCCTATAGTCGCAGCTACTTGGGATGCTGAGGCAGGAGGATCCCTTGAGCCCAGGAGTTTGAGGTTGCTGTGAGCTATGATGACACCAAGATACTCTAGCCCAGGCAACAGAGTGAGACTCTGTCTCAAAAAAAATAAAATAAAATAAAGAACCAGTGATGTGCGTTTGTGGGAACAGGAATACACTAGTCTGGCTGAAGCACATGAGTGGAAGGAGTGGCAAATACAGGTGAACACAGGCTGGAGTCTTCTAGACAACTCTTACATTTAAAGCAAGGCCCAGAGAGGTTAAGCAATTTTCTCCAGGTCACAAGTTAGTAGAAAAGTAGGTTTTCTGAATTCAACCTCAGCACTCTTTGGACAGGTAACAGACTTCCATCACTGTGCTTGGGGTGGGGGCTGCTGGAGGAGTACTTGTGGTCAGCTACCCACCCCCCCAGAGGGTCTCTGATGCAAAGCAAGGGACCCTGGGCTAGCAATCCATGCCACCCTACTGCTCTCCTGCATTTTTTGCATAAGTATGTAACTGCTTTTACAGAGGGTAGCAAAATCACCCTAACGGACTGAGCTGG
>RJWJ010024870.1:0-24426 GCA_004363605.1 Indri indri | reverse complement strand
GGCAGGACCTTTGATTTAAAGTTCAACATTTACATTTGTAATTTTGACTAATTTCTGTGCTTGCATTAATTAAATTGAAATTGTTTAATTAGAATAAAACTAAAATTGATCATTAGGATTAATTTAACCTGATAGGCTTTGTGTGCCTTTCTAGACAAATATTATGAAATATAGTGATAACGAAGCGGTGAGAGGTATAATTTCACGTCTTATAATGATTTTCATATCTGCCAGTTGTTCTCTGTGATGTCTGGATAGTGCAGAGTGTCGATTTTGGTTACATCATTACCATTCAGCTAGGGCCATGCGGTATCTCGTAGTTGGCCTTTTCCCAAATATCTTTTCCTGTCAAAGTCTAAAGATGTACCAAACTCTCTTCACACCACCCTCCTCATAGCATCACTGTTCCGTGATCCCCCACCCCCACCGTCTTCCAGGAAGGCTGTTTGCTTGGCTCATCCCCTGGGCCTTGCATCACAGTGACCTTTGTAAACCAAGAACTGCTCGATGAAACTCCTCATGGAATTCACTAATGCTTCTCAGCCCTGGGGTCAACACTGTCAAATCTGGGCTGTTCCCTCATACCCCTTCCTGGCTGCTTGCTTTGAGGAGGAACCAGGCACAGAAGTAAGGTGTGTAAGTAAGATGAGGGATCCTAAACACCGAATAACTAACACTAAGGGAGTACGAGAGAGGAGGCTGCTCCTCCAAGCACCTGATGTGCTTCCAGGAGGCAGCTTGCCCTCTTCATCCCAGGCCTTCCATATGGTTTGATCAAGAGAACATGTTTCCAAACTTAGTGCCTCTGTTTCTGGAAAAAAAAAAAAAAAAATTATAGAAGGATTTTACCAGAACAGACAGCATAAATCAAATAACATTAGATCTGAATCTACCTATGCACACATTAACAAATGTAAAACTTTTTGAACTACCAACTACTAAATCGACTGTCAAATTATTTTGTCTTCAAAACAATTAGGATCCACATGGATGAATTAAATCCTCAGGAAAATCTGCAAACCATTTTGAGTTTCAGATTCCTCCCGTTCACCATTTTGCCAGAGTTACTTTTTAAAAAATTGGCAGTTATGTTTAATAGGTTTCCTATAGCAACCCTTATTGGCAGGGGGCCAAAGAGCAGTGGGGAATGAACCAAAATTTGATCAATATTTTTGAAAAAGAAAGAAGAGAAACAAGAACTAGGAAAGAACATATGATTCTCGGTCGTTTGGGGTTGACTGACCAATGTGGAGATGATTTCATATGCTAATTATCATCTTTCTGCAAATTGGCCAATCAGTCCTAGTCAAAGACTGAGAAACTCTTAAGAGTGGTGATCCCCAATTCCATACAATCACATAAGTAAACTGCTACCCCTAAAGAAACCAATTTTACCATCCATTTCTGCATAAAATCATCTAGATGGATTTCATTTTTATTCATGTTCTCATCCAGTAGAAGAAACTTCTAATTTTCATAGCAAAGGGTTTTATTTGGAAGCATATTCACATTTAATTTGGTTTTAGAAAACCCTTAGTGTTTTTCAGAGTTGACTAGGCTGAGTTCAAGGGATTGAGAGAACAGAGTAGAAGCCTAGCATATAGGCAGTGTCCTCGTGCTGTTACTGTACTTATCCAAGAAAAGTAACTGCCCATTACTGCACTAGGCCAAGAAAAGACCATGAGCTAGCATGTAAGGATGAGGTTTCTGTCTTCCCAAGACAGAAAGGAATCCCCCCGCCCCGTCTAACTCCAAAAAAAGAGCATCAGCTCTGCCCTCCTGAAACTGTAATTACAGTCCAATTAGGAGACAAAACGCTTTCATATAAGTTCTTTTCATCCTCACAGCCACGATGCTAGGAAGGTGGTCATACTGCATTCTTAACAGAAGTGTAAACTCAGATCCATGTTCACCCCAGACTCCCAGTCTATCAACCCTCTGCCGTGGAGCTGCTTCTGTGAACCCCCCAGAGCAGTGCTTAACCCTTGAACTATCAATATTTATCTGACTCATCACGTACCACTCTGCAAGATTGCAGGTGCTGAACCTGGGGTACTGGGAATGCCATGACCTGCAGTTTTGGTGGGTATGCTCACCTATCAGGGAAGAACTGCTCCAGTATAAGGAGCTGTTACAAAGTAACTCTTGGGCATTGCCCAGTGGTAACAATTACTATTAGCATCATTGACTTATTACTGCTATACCCACTTTCTTACTAGATAAACTCAGATTCAGAGAGAAGTTGAGAGGCAGAGTCACTGGACCTCTTTCTCCCTATCCCTTTCCATTTCTGTCCATAAAGGCGATGGCTGCTTTCTCTGAACTCCGGAACCCTTGCTCAGCAGCAAGATTGAGCCTTAACTTCAATGAGCCAGGAAATCAGCTCTCTCCAGATTGGTTCTTTCTGAGCATCTCAGAATCCCTACTTCAACCCTTCCTAATTCCAACCCAGAAATAACCATTTCTTCCCCTCTGGTGTTTTATTGGCTGGAAAATCCCAGAGATCTTTTCGATCTCAAAAACCTCTTAGGTTTTTTGGTAAACATATATGGGATCTCTTTTGAGTTGGGGACATTTCTCTTCATAATGCTTTTTAACTACATTTTTAAGACAGAAAACAGTTTAAGTAAACCCTAGTTTTTATATTGGAAAACAGTAAATGTGCATTGACCATTTCCATAAAAAGCTGAAAATAATTGCAGAGAAATTTGAAGTGATGGCTATGAAATCCTGGAATATACATCCAGAATCCATTCCTCACCTTAACTGTAATGTGAACCTGAACGCCTGATGGGGAAATTAAGTAGATCCAGTTCTCCTGGCCCCTGCTCTGCCTTTCTTTCTCTCTTTCCTCGCCTCTACAGTAGATCTAAGGAAACTTTTAATACTAACTAAGGCTCGGTGCTGCCCAGCCTCTGAGTCTGAAATGCCTGAGAAAGCGGTACAGATTCCAACTGTAAAACATTCCTTCACCAAGCCTTGGAAACTAGCAGACTGAGGCCGGCAGAGTTCAGAGGGAGCACATGTAAATGAGGCCCAGTTATAAACTCCTGAGGAGTGTTTTATTTAGTTTAAACCTGAACTTGAACTCATAAACATGTTCCTGGAGAACAATACAGAAAGACTGATGCAGTAGAACAGGAAGTCATATTTTAGCCCAGACAATTCACTTCTTAAAAAGAAAGAAAAATCTTAAAGTATTTTTTAATTGAACCATCTTCTAGAATAGCACAAGTTGGCATGTCTGCAAGATTTTTGTGATTGCAGAATGAGAATGGAAGTGCATATCTATCATTTGAACTTACCACCATTCTTGCAAAATAAATAATAGGATCTCCTATCCATATGGCGGTTTAACAAGAGAAAAGGATATTTAAGGAGCCAATAAACATATAACAGTCATGCAATCTGTAATTCATTTTATTAATTGATAACAAAGTGATAGTAGAGGTATTAATATATGACTGTTCCAAACTCTGTGTGTGTGTGTGTGTGTGTGTGTGTGTTCTGAATTTGTTCCTAAATCTCAGTTACTGGTAGAGAGCTACCAAGTGGAATTTATCAGAAAACAAAAGGAGAATGATTTTGTTTGCATGCTCGATTTTATAAAACACATTCTTGAATCAGTCTTCAACAATCTTTGCTTAGGAGATATCCTCTATCTTGAAAGTCATTACTAAAGAGGTAAAAATAAATTAAATTTTCTGTGTTAGAGTGATATTACCTCTCCAACGATAGATCCCTCACAGGGAAGGCAAGTAGCTCTGCCAGTTACTGCTTACATGTCCAAATTGTTGATAAGGTCCCTCATATAGACTGTCAGTGCTACGGGACCATCACCTTGCACCAGTCCCCAGCCCCACTCTATCAAGAAACTTCCTACTCACCTCCCCTGGAAATATTCAGGAAGAATCTAATTGTTCGTAGCAATGAATATTACTCAGTTGTAAATTTAATCTACAAATTTAGAAGGAAATAAATCTGAACATAAAAAGCATTTGCTGTTTCAGCATAAAAAAAAAAAATACTGTCATTTGAAACTGCAAACTCCCCCATGTGGGTTTGTTTTGCAAGTCACGTCTTAACAAAGACAAGTTTTGTTGCCATAAAACCCTAAATCCTACCACATTCTCAGAAGAAGGAGGAAAGCATTGTTCACTGGTTGCCAGTTTGGGCTTTTGGGAATGTCACATAGAGCTTTGACTACGCTCGGGAAACCTTCCATTTTTATCCAGGGTTGTTGGCTCAGATGAAATCCTGACACACACACACACAAACCCCCCATCGAGATCACATCAGTGCCTTCCATAATATTGCTGCTTATATTTCAGGCCAATGTTTCAAAATCATTTTGTGTCTTTATTTCCTCCCCCTAATGCTGTGATAACTGGTATCCTGAGGCCTGTTTTGCAGAAAAGCTAAGGTGGACCCCTGACATCACACACACCAGGATTTAGGTCTCTCACTCCATGATCTGACTCTTTCCATGTTCAGGCTCACTCTGACCTCACTCAGAGATAGGAACAATGTTACCTCTGCCAATATCACATCTATACTGTGAATGAGAAAAAGATGACTCCTGGAACCAGCAACATCTAGAAGCAGGTGTTCCTGGACGCTAAACGAAGGTATAAGAACGGGATCTTGTCGTATAATCAGAGAGGTCTCTTGAGGTGCCCGGGTCCCATAGCCAGTCAGTGATTGAGCTGGGACATAAACCAGGGCCCCTGACTCACAGTCCAGTGCTCAATGGCATCTCCCTGTACTCTCACTCTCTTTTCTCATGAATCTGAAAACTAAGATGCTACGACTTCCTCTGCACTCTGTCCAAATTCTGTCTCTCCGCCTCATTTCTTTGGCTCACTTCAGAAGCCTTCAAGTCCATCTGCTAAACAGGGCGGTTGTGGTTTGCAGCTCAGCGCCTCCTTCCTTATTTCTTTCTTAATCCGGCGAGTGGAATAGGAAGGACCATTGGTGTGCACAGCCTTTGACAGAGTAGGGTCTACCCTGATTCCTGGGGTCAGGGGGTTGGTGGTGGGGACACAATGGAGAGGGAGGGAGACACTGACCTGAGGGGTGGGAGGAGGTGGGGAATGGGACTAGAAAGGAAAGGAGGAAGGACTGAGAACAGTGAACAGACGAGGATTAAAGAGGTAAGAAGCGGACCTGTGCTCAGGGCATGCGTGGAGGCGCCCGCGGCAGGGGGGAAGTCCAAAGGTGGCAGATGCTATCCAGTGTCTGAAGGGCTTCTTGGCTGGAAAGGTTAGTTTGGGAATTCATTCCTGGCAAAGGGCCAGATCTTCTGGCATTCTATTACAGGATGTATCTGGGAGAATTTTTGAAATAACTAGACTTTTTGCTTTAATGTTATTTTCCGCCTTACTGGACTTTATCTACCTGCACAATTCAAACGGTAAAATCTCTCTGATCGATTGGCTGTGAACCTGAGCCATGTTTGGGAAGAGCAAGAGGGGGGAAGCACGTGGTGGAATGATTATTGTAATGTGGCCACGCTCCGCTGAGCTCCGACCTCCACTCCCACGCCTCTCTTTTTAAACAAGAAAGGTTACCTCCCTGGGCCACCATTGGGCCAACCCCAAGTGTGACTGTCTGTACTTGTTAGACAACAGGCATTTAATTAAAATTGGAATCTGATGTGTAGAAAACATACATTTTTTCATCTCGTAGCTCCCCAGGAAATCATATTCCCTTCCTTCCCCACTCTCCTCAACTCCCCCCAGCCACAAAAAAAAAAAAAAAAAGGAAAAGAAAAAAAGAAAAATAGGCTAGGGAAAAGATTATTTTAATGTGAAAATCAAAAATTACAAAAAGCTATGCTGCTTCTTTATTTTTTGCCTTTGAGGCAGACATTAGCCAATAATAAACCCTGTATTGGATCTTCAGACCAGAGCCAGCTTTTTTTATGGCTAATTTCCCATATGGAAAAGGGTTTGTCCCATTTCAGGGCATTAAAATACAGCATGTAATGAATTTGTAACTTAAATCTTTCATCTTGCTCTTGTGCGGTAGAAGGGGTGGCCTGTCTTCTGATACTTGTTGGACTTTGTAGAATCAAGAATACAAAAGAACAGATAATACACACAAGGCCCGAGTTGAAAAATAAAGCCGCAAAGCACCCTCGTCACTGCATTTCCAGTGCACTGTCCGGACTCCACCCAGAAGATCCGGCAGTGCCGTCACGGCCACATAGATAGGAACTCGGGACAATTTCATTGGGTCATTGTCCCCTTAATCTCCACGCCGCACCTCAGATCTCAAGCAGCTTCCGTGGCGCGGACTCACTTTAATGGATAGAATCTATTTTTCATGAAAAAGCAGGAAATAAGCTGTCTCTTTCATAAAAAGATTTACAAAATGTAATCATTGTTGAAATATTCCCTTTGAACTGCCGTGTCCACGGGGGTCTCCGGCTCCCAGAGTCGTGCTTCATTAGAACCCCCTCATAAGCGGCTCCAGAAGGGCAGGTACGCTGGTGGTGCCCGGCTTTGATGTCTTGAATGAATGAAAGAAAAGCACAATAAAAAAGAGCTGTTGATCAAGCATAAAATACTCTTTAAGCTGACAGAATAGCAGCGTTAACACACCCTAAGCTGCTTTTAGTTTTTCCCTTTTTTCCTCACATTTTCCTGTGCTTTGTGTACAGTGGGGGTTTGTATTTTATAAGAAGTCTCTGATCTATGTAGTATGCCATTCGCTAACAAAAACCAAAATAGGATTGTTTCTGTCCCACTTGGTTGCCTGACTACTCCCTCCCTTCCTCCCCTTCCCCCCCCTCACCCCCAACCTCCAAGGCGTGCAGTTTAGCCTTGCAAGGCAAGGGCCCAAATGCCTTTCATAAACTTGAGCCAATTCCTTTTGAGCTGTTGGTTTCGCCGCTCTGATTTTAATACTGCAATTAAAGACAGATTTTTATTTTCTCAAGAACTTTCTCTTGCAACTGGGGAAATGGAACTGACACAGCTGCTACTTTTAACTAAGAAATTATATCGTTAAATAAGAGAAAGCTGCCTTGTAGAGCAGTTGTTTTCCTGGGGAACTCTAGGTCTCACGTGGACCATAAGGCCCCGGACACCTTTTATGGTTAGTGAATCCATCTATCCTGCCTTCCTGGTTTTCTTTCTGTACTTGCCCCTAGCCAGGCATTTAATCCCCACAAAAACTGATAAAGTTATTCCCATTTCCTGGAGTGGAAAACCGAGACTCAGAGGTGCTAACTAACTTGCCTAAGATCATTTGACTAGTACACAACTGTGCCAGGGATTTTTGTCATTTGGACTCCAGAGCCCTGGGTCTTACCACTGTGCACACAGCCCTCCAGTAATTCTTCAGAGCAAACGCAAGTGGGCCAGAGTGCAATTTTTAATCCAGAAGTCTTCGATTTCATGAGGTAAAAGATTACTTGATGAAAACATAAAAGGAGACCCAAAAAAATGCACTTGATGGTAAGAGAGACACTAGGGCAAGCTGAAATCTGATGAACTATTCAGACTTTGGAACAATAGTCAGAATAATTGGATTGTGAATGTACTCTCAAGGTTTGGAGGTACTGGATGACTTATTGGGTAAAAAGATTAGTGTTTTCCCATCTTGAGGTTTGAACCAAAACGGAGGTCTTGGCCGGGAGCAGCGCAGTCATTCTCCAGGGATCGGTGGTTTGGACAACTCCACCGTGCTTGTAGTAAGTAGGCAGCAGTCCACGTTACAAAACTATTGCACATGCTACTGACGCAGTTGGCCACAGTTGGCCCCGTTGCAACAGCTCTTGAGTCGGAACTGCCTGGAGTAACTTGCTGCGACCTGTGTCCCTCAAGGGAAAGTGTCTGTCATTTTGGGAGCCATGGACATGTGGAATGAGCATGCTAGAAGTCATCCATCTAGATGCCTTGCTTTGACTCCAAACTTTGGGAAACTTGCATGCAGCTTGTTCTTCCTTCCTTTATTTAACAGTATTTAATAAAGTACCTACTCTTTTGGCCACTGGGCAAGACACTGGGGATGCCACACCTGAGAAGATAGTCAGTTTTCTTGGGAAGACAGCAGGTAATTACAGTTCAGTGACTGTCATGGAGGTGAACCCTGGGGCAAAGACCTGGAGAAAGACTCCTCAGAAGAAGGGACATCTAATCTTAGAACCCAAGGACTAGCAAGTGTTAGCAAAGCCAAGGAGAGAGGTCCAGCCTGTGCCAAGTCCCAGCAGGGAGAAAGCATTTGGCGTTGGGGGATCTGGAAGAGGTTTAACATAGCACAAGTGTTGAGTACAAGTGGTGAAAAGATAAGGCTACAGAGGTAAGTGGGACCAATCACAGCCCATTACTGTTTTAATAGTTTCCTGTACAATAAACAAGTCTTGGTTTAGAGTTATTGAAAACAGGCTTTCTTTAATTAACAAAATAAAATCAGACAAGAAAAATGACTGCAGAGATCAAAGCCCAAGGCTGGAAATGCCAGTAACTAACACCTGTGTGCAGCATGTCACCCTTTTCAGAAGAAACCAGTATAAATCACTGCTCTCCTCTGTGATGCAGAATGGTCCTGACAATCCTCTCTGGTCCCAAGGACAGGGACTGGCTTACTTGTGGTCACACAACTAGTCAATGGAAAAAGCAGGACTCAATCCTGGGTCCTTGGGACACTGGATACTCAGCCTCATCTGTCGCCATGTGTTTATGGAGATCCTACTTTGCGAAAAGTAAGGTACCCCGTATCACGAAGGGTATAGAAGTCTAAAATCTAGCCCTTCTTCCTGCTAGAACATAAAGTCCTCAAGGGCAGGGTCGTTATTCATTTTACTCATTGTATACCCAGAACCTAGCATACGTAGCACCTTGCACCCTTAGTGCTTATTGAATAAATGAAGAAATGCTCCCAAATGGCTTTTACTAATGTGGGAAACCAGAGGTGCACTCAGAGCCCTGCCCACTCCCGTTGTATAGGAATAGGGAAAAGGGGCTACCAGGCTTTGGGCTGATTTGCCAAGGACAATTCATTTTGGCCAGACAGTGGGCTTTAATTCATCCAAACAAGAGCAGGAAGCCCAAAATGAGTAACCGGATTAGTGTGACCCAGCAGCATCTCCTCAAGAAAGAATGCAAAAGGGTGACAGCAGCTCACGCAGTATTGGTTCCTGGGTTGGCCGAGTCCTCTTTGGGGGCTGCCGAGGAGTTGGCTCTGAGGGGTGGGAGGCCTCCCCGTATTTGCACGTTGCCGTTTTCTGTGTGTGAGTGTCCTTAAGTAACCCACCTGGCCTGGAGAAGAAAGCCAAGTGTCACACCCAGTTCTGGATTCCACATTAACAACCTCCTTCCGCAGTGTTAAACTTTGCCCTTGAGGCCTTTTGTTTAACTTTTTAATTTGAAAAACAGATTCTGCTGCGTCAGTCTGTCCTGCCCTCCCTGCCACCCACCCCCAGCGCCCTCTCCTCCTTTTTTTGGGTAAAGTAAAACATAACTGTCTCAAACAGACATTTTTCTTTCTGTCTCTAACATGTGCATCCTGCCTTCTTAGTGAAAAGAGAATATAACAGGCTGTTTAGAAACTTGCCATACATACTAGAACGATCGTTGTGAGCTAAGGAGTTGGGTCGATTGCCTTCATCAGCCATTGTCTTCGGCAGCCTCATGACCAGATTTTGGAAGATGGTCTCTGTTTTCCAAGTGCTCTCCATGAGGCGTAAGAAACAGAACAGATTGGCACCGTCAAAGGTACCTCCTGCCATTTCAGGCTTCCTGTTTAGGATGCAGTCAGATAGATATTGTTTATGGTTCATAAAACCTGACTACTGTGAGTATTCCCGAATCCCAGCAGAATGGGTTTTGAACTTTCATGGAGCTGTAAATTAAGGGGTGGGAAGTGTGATAAAACTCCTTAGAGAACTGTGAGAGGAAAAAAAGTCGCGTCGCAATGGTTAAACGAAATTTTATAAGCACATTCAGTGTGGAGCTGTTTTGCATTACATGAGTTGAATACCTTGGAGACGCCACATCTGCAGGCACTTTATTAAATCCTTAGTCAGCACTTTCCAACCTGATGAGATTACTTCTTCATTTGACTGGAGAAAAGGAAAGCTGAGCTCTTGTCCTGGACTGCAGATTTCTTTTGATGTTTCACCTTGAACACTGAAAGAGGACAATTACCCCCCTTTCCTCTCCCCTCCCCCTCAGCACATCCTGAACTTTAGACATTGTGAATGTAACTGACTAATTTTACGCAACTGGAGCCTTTGTAGGAGTGTGGATTTATGGATCTCCAAAACAACTGTAGCTGAAAGTTCCTGAGCAAAAAAAAAAAAATAGATCAAAGCTTTGTGTTTACTTCCTTAATGTAAATGTATCAAGATAACATCATCCTATATTGTATTGTAATAGTGTCACTCACTGCAGATAAGGGACAGAGATTCCTTTGTAGTCCATTTGGATACATTAAGTAGGTTAGATTAAGGGGCTATAAAGTACGGAGGCAGAAACCATATGAAACCTAAGCTTATGTCAGTGAATGTCTGCAGACTGTTTTTTGACTGTCCGTAAATAGATTTTGTTTAATGTGTCAACATTTTCCCAGTGATTTGCTATTCAACCCCAACAATTTCATAGTCTCAGATTTCTTTTGTTTTTCCTGTATGGCCCAAGAAGAAAATATGCAGAATCATTCTTCAATTAATGTTTTGAAACCTGTGCTTCCTTACATAATAGAAATTATGAGAAAACATCACAAGAGAAAAATGGGCTTTTCCCAATATTATCTTGTCCATCGGGTGTTATTAGCAGTTCCTGGAGGTTTATAGAAATCAATTGGCTACTACATGTGTGATTATCACGCTCATCACAATGGGATTATGAGTGTCTTCACAAACTGATCATAAGAAAATTTAGTGAAATGGATGATTTTTTAAAAAATTATTATTATCAAAACTGTTTATCTGGCATCTCAACAAACAAATGATTTAATCACAGAGACTTCATTCAAAAAAAAAAAAAAAATTCCCTGTGTGGTTCCCCTAACCCACTTCCCATTCTGGAAGCCCTTGGTCAAGTAGCAGGGTTAATTGTCATGAAGATTAGTGTGATGTTGAAATAAGTACTAATGGTCAAATTATAGGAGTGAAAAAGTTTAAGAATAGGTTTTGGTTTGGGCCTGAAAGGGTTAATTAAGGTTTTTTCACGGGTTATTAAAGACCCCCAACCACTGCCTTCAGGAGTCATATTGACACCCCACCACAGGGCAGCTCTGCTCCTCTATTGACATGTTGCTGGTCAGAGCACAATAGCCTTCTGTGTCTGCAAATCATTGCTAAAATCATCTCAAGGAAAAAAAAAAGTTCGAAAGCTTTAACGTTAGACAAAAGCCCAAGAGTTGCAGTGCGCGGCTCAAAAACCCGGAGTCAGCAACTTCTATTGATTAAAAACTAACCTTTAAAGTAACTCCGAGAGTGTGTGGTTAGCATTTAAATTTAAACATGTCATGAGTTGATTTGTGTTACTGAATACCAACTCAGAAGGAGTAACATTCACATCGCATTTTTTTTTTCTAATTCCCTTAAGCAGCTAAAGTATTTCATGAAATGTCAATAGGGCAAAAAGAAAAAGAGGAGGGGGCCCCTGATGCTGGGCCTGTAGTCTTCTTTCCCATGCAAATATTCACCCCCCAAAAGTGTGGAGAGTGAAACACAATAATTAGCCCTTTGTCTAACTTTCTCAAGTGCTAGAGAAAGACAGATTAATTAAATATACAACAGTGTTGGTTTTTGGAGTGGGGGTCTCGCTTGCTGTGTAGGTCATAAATTAGGCAGAATAAATACTTCAATGTGTTTGCAGTGGGCCTGCTACGTCAGAACCACTGGAAGGTTGGTGGGAGGAGAGCAGAGGGTTTCTTGCTAATGATAGTCACGTCTGGGTCTGTCTGGTTGCTCCTAGCAACCAGACATGATGTAACACCAGGATGAACTTGAACTTGGGGGACTTGAAAAGAGAACAATAGACCAGAGCAATCAATAAAGCCTATTTCAGTGAAGGATTACAGAGCTGCTCTGGGGTAACCTTGTCGGCAAGGCATATACTGAATAGTAAGATGTGTGAAGAAACTTTTTTTTTTTGCTTTGCCGTTTAAGAGAAGTGCAGAGGCTCTGCAGATTTTTGTAGCGCCCTGAGGTCTCATCCAGAAACTGTGGTGTGGAGAACTGCTCCCCCTGCTGACTCACTGGGTCCCAGGCCTTTGCTTCAAGAACTCCCGTAGTGTCCAATAGAAGAAGTCTGGAATTTTACAACTGACTCGGAAAGTGTGAAAACAGACATTGCAAGCACTATTCCCCGCACCCGGAGTTTTGCGAAAGAGGAAGCGGCTCTAGCGTGGATCAGAGTCAGCTATGAGGAGAAGCCTACAGAAAACACGCTCTGGAGTTACCTTCTCCTTCCTTTCTTTCTGCCTCTTCTTTCTTTCGTCCAGTTAGATTTAGGCCGTGTGTATTTGCCAGGATGATTTCCTTTCAGGACACAAGAGACTTTATTGTATTCCTCAAAGCATGTGGTCAAAGAATAACATGGAAAAGTATACAGGATGAGTAGTTTTTTTGGTTTAGGCTTGGGTTTTCTAAACTCCTCTGGAAATCAAAGGTAGCTTGTGTGACCAAGAAATCTTATACCAACCTCTGTGTACCTATCATTTAGCCATTTATCCATGGAGATCACACACGGCCTTACTTTACCTAATTGAATCTCTTGGACAGGGAAGAGCCCTCACCCGACTGAATCAACCCAAATGTAACCCCTTTTCGATACTGTCACCTGAGAGAATTCAGAAGCATTCATGTTTGCTAGAAGTCAATGATTTTGCTGCGAATAATGATAAATGTAGTGAATTTTTCAGGGTATCTCTAGAGAAAAGTTGGCAAAAGCCAGACACTTTTTTATTTCACTGGAGAAACTCTGATATTACTCCGTAATTGGTCAGTTTGTTTAAGTAACAGAAAAAGAAATGCCAGCAGATAAAGCAAGGTATCACCAGACACTTGCTCAAAGCTAATCACCTGAGGATTTATGAAAGGAAAAGGTAACCAGTAACCGGGCCCCCCAGGCACACAGAAGGTTTTAAATAAATGTCGAATGAACAAAAGCATGAATGAGGAACATGCAGTGGCCTCATTGTTCCTTCGAACGACATGGTGGTCAGTAGGGCAAAATTTTAATCCTACTTGAGTATTACGTGTCATTTTTGAAAATATTATTTTAGAAATATTGAACCAAAAGGAGCATTTTACGTTGTAAAATCTTACACGTATAAAGAAATGGAGTGCAAGGGAAATGCCGTGACTTGCCCACAATTATCCAGGAGGCCTGGGACAGCACTTGCCCCACTCTGCCGCCACTTATCTTCATTTCACTGCTGACCACCTGTGCCTGTTAGACGAGGGTAATGATCACGTCCGCAGTGCCTGGCCCTCACTGAAAAGGAGATGTGAAAATCACCGGTGCCACATGTGGCACCATTCCATGCCACGTGAAACCTCTTCCTTCACGCATTCTCCGTTCATTCAGCTCTTCCTCCTCGGGAATGTTCTGTGTTCCAGGCACGGGGTTAGGCACTGAGGACCGAATGATAAACCAGGTGTCGTGCCCTCCGATACCTGCCCCCACCAGACTACAAAACCTGTATTTGTATTTTAAGAGGACAGAAATACTTCATTTTGTAAAACGTCCTCAGAATGCTGACAAACCCTCATGACAATGAATTTAGATTTCGGAGGAGTAAGATCAGTTTCAGCGCCTCAGGATCTGCCGCTGTCTGTCATTCCTTTACTTTTCCCAGCACACGCCTCCCTCCTCCCTACCGTAGATCCCAATGTCACAATTGGAAAGGCAACTTCTAAAATATGCTGTTGTACAAATCGTACTCCTAATTGTCCTTTTCCTTTTGTTTTCCAGTCCTGGTACCTGGGATAAAAGTTGCAGCGTCCCACCATCCACCAGACAGACCACCTGACCCCTTCTCAACTCTGTAACATGGACGCAACCTCAACCCAGCGCGGTTACAACTTCACTGTCAGTGGAAGGGGAGAAATACCGATTCGAATCAACCTGTACATGGAAACAGCGAGCATTATGGTCAAACAACAAAGGCCATAACCTTTTGGGATTTTTTTTTTTTTTAAATACTTTAGGGACTGTTGTAATTTCTCATATGGTGCTGGAAATGGTTGGGCTTTGTAACATTTGAAGTGTTTTCCGTGGTAGCGTGAGCATTAGGTGACTTGGCTAGCAGAAGACTACCCTTGCTCACTGACTTCCCGTTGTAACACACTTTCCTTACGGAGCCCGGCTGTTTCACAGTATTTCATGAATTTACCCACACAGGTGTGGTCCTCCTTGGCCATTCAGGGGACACATGGAGAACTAAATCTTTTGTAGTAGCTGAGATCTGCAATATATAACTTACGGGACAGTCAAAGGGCAATGTTTTTCTGTAACATATTGGAAAAAGAAAATGCAGTTATGTTCCTTTTTTACTTTTTCTTTTAGTTTGGTTTGGTTCAGCAGTCAGCAGTTAAGTATATAACATGGCCCTCAAGGACAATGAATCCACTCACATTGCAGAACAATTCTGAAAATGGCAAACTACTACTACTACTATTCAGTTTTTTAAAAGTTTTGAAATGCTGCACTTACATTAAAAAAAAAAACCATTTTTTCAACAATTTCAACAATGACACAAAAATTCACATGGAAATGGGGAAGATGGTCTGTTTTGACAGAAACTGACAGGAATCAATCAAAACAATCGAATTTTGAATTGAGTAAAGTGCAATTTCATTGGATAGCTAAATATCTTTGTAAGATAGAGATTGTTGAAAATTCTATTTTTGTTTTTCAAGTCCTTTCACCCCAGGACTCTAAATTATTGGGGTAAAAAAACAGCCTTGCAAGAAAAAGGGGAGCTATTTTTGCTTTTTATGTTTTTTATTGTTAAACTTGTATCCCTTTAAAAACTGAAGGAAAATTTAAAAAAAAAACAAAAAAACAAATCTAATGGTGCTTTTACCACAATATGTTAACTACATTAAATGCTAATTAATTATTTTCTGTTATCAAAGCACATAACTAAAATGAAATCATGGTATCTGTTAATTTTATAAGCTAGAAGTCACTATAATGGATTATGCCAATTCTGAAAATTTTTACATGTATCTGGCAACATAGGATTTATCAGTTATCAGACACCTCATTGTACCAGAGATTGTCCAGAAGTTTTAAAGACCTTTGCGTCCCTGAACTGGGCTATGGGAAAAAACAAATAATAATAACAATAATGAAACCAATACTGACATAAATGCTGGTGCCCATTCAGATCAAGGGTACTTGTTAGGGAAAAAAAAAGTTTGCACCCCCCAAATGTCCTGTATCTTATGTAAAAAAACAACAACAACAAAAAAAAAAACAAAAAAACACAGAAACACAAAAAAAAGTGCAAGTGATTTTTCTACCAGACAGCGAAGCACCCCTTTGCTTCCCATGCAACTTCAAGAAGGTTTCCTATACTATACATATATATACGTTCTGGTTGGCAAGCCCTGCTGATCAGAGAAAGTCTCTGCATGTTCTAGTGTTAGTAACTAATTTTTATATAGTTAATGTAGGATAAAGTAGAGTGCATTAAGACACAATATTGTAATCCCTACTCTAGGCACTTGCCTTTAAACTATGTTTTTCAGCCCTTCAGAAGGGTTCTACTACTGTCCTATACAATCAAGTAACTGAAATTCTTGGGAAGACACTTTGCTCCTCATCTTTCCCCCGAAACAATGTTGTTTTGTTTTGTTTTTTTTCCTTAATTTGCACGAAAACAAAAATTCCATATCAATGTGCCTTGCCCTGGATAGCGATTATTTGTGGAATTGTTGCACATGCTCCTCTATTGAAAGGGGTTTTTCCCTAGTCAAGCATTTGGAGACACTTTTTGTAAATGTGACTTTTATGTCAGCCATCGTCAGTTTCAACATCTAGAACTAAATAGAAAGTTAGTTGTTCCGCAGATAGGAGTAGTCTTTATTGTCCTGTATGGTCGGTGGCAGTGCTATTCTGAGATCTGTAGATGCTTAGAATATCAGTATTTTGGATGTTGCTGCATTTTACAATTTATTTGGAGTCTTCCTTTATTTTCCCCCCAGATATATGAAAATATGCAATACCTGCTTATATCATGTAGAAAAGCTTAGCAATTATTAATTTTTCTTTTATTTTTTTTTATTTGACCAAAGTCGGTGCTGCACTTGACGCAGTGTGTTTTAGGTGTTTGTCTTTGTACTTTTTTGTGATTTTTGAATGCACGTGCGCAGGAAGGGCTCCTCTTAGAGAAGCAGTCAAACTGTGAAGCACTAAGCTGACCCTGCTTCAAGCAATTTTGTTTTTACAACTGTTCCTTTCACAAGCAAGCCTTAAAAAAAAAAAAAAGACAACTTCCTTTTTCTTCAGCTCCCACACCCCATTTTTCTTAGCAGACTGCAGTCAATCCACATTCAATAAAAAGTATATAATGCCCATTTTTATATGCACGTTTTTAAACTTCCAAGTTCTGAAAATTGTTTACTGGTTATCTCTATTTAAGGAAAAAAAAATAAAATAAAACATTTTGGATTTTCATGTGTCTGATAAGTGGTTGAATAGTCGTTTGGCGCTGTTGTATGGTGTGATTGTCAGTGTACGGTGTCACTTCCTATAGCCAGCCAGCATACTTTGCCTTCCCCTATAGCACTTAGCTGGGCATTACTTTATTATGACATATGTGCACTAAAAAAAAAAAAAAAAAAGAAAAAAAAAAGAAAAAAATAGCAGCTTTCAGTGCTTCACAGTGAAGGGAAAAAAGCCTAGACAAACATTTTGTCAGAACCTTGCAATAAGCCAAGGTATTACCAGTAAATTGGTTGTATATACAATAAAATTGCACCCTTTTTTAAACAAAACAAACTAAGCAATAGTTTGGGCAGTTTTAGTTGTTTTTAGTGAGCATGTTGTAGTCATGACTGCAAAGAGAGAATAAACTGCCCACTCAGAAGATATGTAATTTGTATTGTTGTATAGTTTTATTGATTACACTGATTTATTCTACCCTATTTTATAATGCAGGACTTTTGTAATGTTGTTTAAATGAGGAAAAATTTCTGTCAAATTAGCCTAGTGAAATTTCTGATTGTTCATTATAAAGGCAGCGTTCATAGAATTGCTTTTCTTTCTCCCCCTACCCCCCTTGGGAACTGGATTTAAGTTTAAAACTTTCCTGTTTCCTTTTTTTTTTTTTTTTTGTAAGTATTTAAATACAGTTATTTTTTTCTCTCAATGGTATAGCATATTCCTATGCTTGAGAAGTATAGGTCTACTGAAAAACCATTGTAAATGGACGTTACAGGTATGCTGTATTTTTGAAGGTATTTTGTTGTATTAAGTTTGATGAAGCTAAAATTAGGGAACTCAGAACAGATTTGCAGGAAAAAAAAATGTTTTAAAGGCTTTAAAACATTAGGGAGGCAGTCTAGGGTGATAACGAACAGGGGTTAAGTATTAAATACACTAAGTTACATTTTTGTTCATGTTTCATTGTCCAGAAAGCAGCAGGAAATTGTAGTTCAGTTGTGATCAAGCAGGAAAAAAGAAACACCAACAATGTGAGTGTTTTGCTTTTTAGATTAAAAGCCTAGCAAAGATGTTTGAGGAAGACTTTGCTACCTGGGGTGTGTAGACAGACAGACTGAGAGCTATCAGCATTTGAAGGCCCAGCCCTCGATTCTGAAACACATTTGAATTTTTTCTCGCCCATCAAATGGCATTAACGAGATTGGCAAAGATAAATCCCTCAAATAACTCAACGTGTTTTTTCTTTGGGAACTGAAGTCAGAGGCACGAACACTAAATCTTACCATTTTTCTGTCTGCTTTTCCTTCTGACCCTTCTCCCTGCCACCAAAACACCCCTTTTCTGATCATCCATGGGCAGAGGCCCTCACCCTGATGCCACTCTCTCCATCCCAGAGAGCCTTTTTCTTTCCTCTGAGGTTCAAACTAATGTTTTTGTTTCTTCACACCCTGGCATGACAGTCATTTGTTGTCACTTTACTTCCCAGCCTCCTTCCCACCATCAGGTGTGGGCTCTGGGCAGGCCGACAAGGTTACACTTCCCGAAGCTTGTGTTCTTCATTGTTCGACAGTCGAAAGTGTAAAGGAACTCAGACTTTCCAGAGCCACGATATTCAGTCAGCCCACAGGAATATGCAAAACCCGTCTCAAAAACTTTGTCTTTCATTTTTTTCAAGTCCTTATCCTCATATGCTTTGAATTCTGTAGTTACAGTGTCATAAACTATTTACAAAACCTGGATTAAGAAAAACATTTTTTCCCTGGGATTTGTTTTTTGGGGGAAATGGTTTCTAAGAATGTCATTTAATGTACCGTGCATCACATCTCTGGAAAAATCTTTGTCCATAGTGGTGGTGGTCTCTCTCTCTCTTGCTCTCTTGCTATTCTTTGTTTGCTTGTTCTTTCTCTCTTCCATTCTTTTTCTTTCTTTTTTTTTTAGTAGCAGGCCTCCATAGAACAAATCTAAAACACAACCGGCATGGTAATGTAAGGAGAGCTTCAGTGGCACCTCACAACCCACCCTCAGAGATCTGTCCTAAGACAGTCTCAGAAAGCTGCCACTGCCCACCGGCACGGCTTTCATTCAAGTAGGCTTCCAAGGCCAAGTCTGTCTTGAAGTCAATGCATGTATTTACTGTTTGACAGTAAACCCGCTCTGCCTTCTCCACGTCCAAGGCTGTGCATTCGTCTAATTAGTGTCGTGTATGTTTTCCTTTTATTTTTTCCAATAAAAAAGCAGTGGGATGAAAATTGCTTTGATATATAGCAGGTAACATTGAAGCTATTCCATAGCACTTAACTGTAGTGAATACTGTGTCACCAATTTTGAAATCAATTTAATGTTTAATGCAAATCCATTACATGGTGCTATTACAGGCTGACAAAATGATTTACACAAATGTGACAACTTGGGCTCAATTCACTCTGCTTTCCAACAGTGTAAATGCATAGCAGTGTTTATCTGCATGAGAACTATGCACTAATCTATCTGAAGAAAAAAACTATATCAACTTTGGTATCTACTTTCCGTTTACTTCAATCCTTGCCTTTTTGGTCATTGTTATAATGCCAGCTTTAGGACAGAAAGAATTATAAGAAAACCAGCATAATACCTGATATATTAAAATGTAGTGCCTGTGAAATCTGTATTATATTGCTCTTCGGAAGTAAGATTTTTCTACACCGGTAGCCTTCGCTGTCTGTCAGGACCTTCTGGTATAGGTGATGTAAAATAACCGTACAATATTAATGCATGCTATCCCATAATGCTTAGTGAACTGTATGAATAGTACTCAAAGTTACGTTAGTCTTTTTTTCTGACTTGGTTCTTGTCAGCTAGGTTTAAAGGTATTTCACTGAGAACGCAAATTCTGTCTTTTCTTGATTTCAGCTGTTTTCAGTATTTTGGAGGTATACATTTACTTAAATTCAGTATTACTTGTGTTTTGTTTTTGTTTTTGTTTTTTTTGTTTTCTTTTTCCTAGGGGACAAGCATGGGTGTTTGATTTCAGAAATCAGGACCTGGTGAGATTTTTTTCTGTCTCAAAACTACCATGTGAATTTCAAGAACTCTGTTACGAAGACACTCTGAGAACATTTCCAAGTGAGGGATGCTTTCCTTGACCCTCGACTGAAGCTGTGCTGACCCCGAACCATTTTCTTAGTGGACAGTGTTCAGCCAGGTACCCATGCTTGACCCATCTTCACACCAGACCTCCTCATATTAAAAGAAAAAGAAAAAAAAAAAAACGAACTAAGAAATCACGTGGCTATTTAGTTTCATGCACAGTTGCAATATTTTCTTCAAAAATAAAACTCTGTACAAACTTTGGGCCCGATTCATAAGAAAAAGAAGTTTGCTATTAACACGGGATTTTTTTTTAGTATACTCTTTTTGGTCTGAATTTGAAACTACTTGCTTCCCAAATTAAATAAATTTCATCTCATTTTTTTTTTTCCCTAAGCCAGCACCTGTCTGCCTTTTATTCCCAAAAGGGTCACATTACCCAGATTCGGAGGGTGGGATGTGAGGAGCAGATATTGGAGGTGCTCAGGAAAATAAGGGGACCACCCGCAGCTGGGCCTGAGAGCAGGGAGGCGGCATGGGGGTAGGACTCACCTGTGCGCCAGGCACCCCGAGTTTCACATGTGGACTCATTCTGCGATTTGATTCAAAAAACAAAACTTCCAAAATGTGTCTGAACCACAAGAGTATACAGTGGAAGTGCTACCTCTAATCTAACCAGAGCACCTTCATGGTGGAAAGCACCCACCAGGCTGTACAATGTGAACTTTCGTATCTCTACGGTGGTTTCAAGGACAAATAACGTCCAATGTATTGGGCCATTTTTCCTGCTGTTTTATGCTCAACTTCCCCAAATGGCAAAAGCTTTCTTTTTCCTTTGACTTTATTCTTATTTTTTAAATTTCTGTTTTTATTTTTATTATTATTATTATTTTTTGGTAACAGTCTGTAAATTAGCCTTTTGGGTTTTTTGGGTTTTTTTTCATGGTTTTTTTTTTTTTTTTTTTTTTTTTGACACTTCAACCTAAGGTCACAAGGCTGCTAGCTGCGCCGGGACAGGGACGTGCGAGAGCCGCCAGCTCCGTTCCTTCTCCCTGGTCTCAGACCAGCGTCTCTGCACTGCAAAGGCATTTAGTAGCCTCACCACTGAGATACTAACTAGACCTAGCCTAGGAGCTTAGTCAGGTTCTAGAAGGTCCTTTAGAAAGACTCCCAAAGGCAAACACGTGATCCCCGCCGCTGCCCAGCCCAAAGCCCTGACCTCTCCCCAGAACAAAGTTCCTGGGGACTTTTCCCACCACACATGGAAATCTTGTCCACTCAAAATACCTCCGTTTTTCATTTCAAATTGTGGGGGCAGGGGACTGCACACTCCCAGTGAGAGTAAGAGATCTGTTGTGAAACTAAATACCCCCGTGTTAATAACTTGGTCTGAAATTTGTTTTTATGAGCCGGGCCCCCTGTGCCTCTAGTATACTTGTATTGACTCTCATAGTTACCCTTTTAGTTTTACTGTGTTCTGTGAAAATTTGTAATTGGTTGAGAATCACTGTGGGCGTCCATTCTTATTCAACTAAATCTCCACAGGTTTTTTGAGCTGGTGTGGATTAGTTTAACTCTTGTATTCAACCATTAGTGCTACCACCTTCTCACATTACAATACAATTACTGGAAGCAAGTACTGCATTTCCTATGCAACAAAAAAGGAAAAATAAAAAAATTGCTAATGCTACGGAGGCTGTGTCATCATTTGCTTTACATCATGCCCGGGTGGTTGAGCGACAGTTATGGGTGTGCATTGGAGGTTCCCCAGATGATGGTCTTTTTGCTCCATGCGGTGTGTCAGGCACAGAGCATCCTTCACAGCGTTCTGATGGGTGGTGGTGTTTTTTTCACCTACTTGAACAAATCTAAGACTTAACACTCACGTTGTGCTTACTAGGTGCCTGACACTGCTCTAAGTGCCTTATATACTGTATCGGGTGGGGCCCAACTGGGAATCAGGAATAGGGTCCAACAGGTTTTCCAACAGGGGGCTCTAAAGTGGCCTAGATCCTGATCACTATGGGATGCAGCCACCAACCCTGGCACTGGGGAAACCAATGGGAAAGTTTGCATTACCAGAATTTGGGTGCACGGGGAGGGACACCACACAGCTGACATTTGATCTCTTTTGAGGGGGGTCACCATGATGGTGGGGATACCACATGGCTAGTACTCAGACCTCTGAGAGGACATGGGGCACTGGTGCTGGCACCAAGGGGGGTGAAGCTAACACAGAGGTGGGGCGTGGCTGGTGCAGGGCGGGTCGGAAAGAGCTGGAGGCTGTTGGTGCAGCTGTCCTCTGCTGCTGTGGCATTGTGCACAGGACCTGAAACCAGAAAGACGTCCGTTCGCCCCCATCCTCCTCCTCCGAGCCTCCTGCCAGTGTCTCTCTTTGGCTGGACCCAACAGCAGCCACCTGGCAAGGGAGTCCGGAAAATGCAATGAGAAAAATACTAGCCCTGGCCTCATGGAGCAGAGGATAGGAGGGTGAGCTTGGAGACCAGATGATAAGTAAATAAGCAGCATACGTGGCCTAACCATTCAAACCTCACAGGCATCCTGTAAGACAGGTACTATTTTGATCGCCCCCCCCCCCCCGCCCCGTTTCAGATGACGAAACTGAGGCAGAGAGAGATTAAATAATTTACCCAAAGTCATACAGTGAATAACTGGCAGAGTGGGATTTGAATTCAAGAAGTCTGGCTCTAATCTCCACCCTATAATCACTATAATGTATTGACTCTATTAATTATTTATTCAGTAAATAGTAACTGAGTGCCTACTATGTGCCAGAGACAATGCCAGGAGCTAGGCATAATAAGTAAATGAAGACCGGGTATCTCTTCTTATGAAGCATACAATCTAGTGGGCCTAATACACATTATCCAAATAAGCACAGCAGCAAAGGTAAGCATGTAGTTGTGATGAGTGCTATACCTGTAAGGGAGATACATTGCTGTGAAGCCAAATGAGACTAGTATGATAGGCAGAAATTAATCAGGCAACAGGAGGAAGAAAGAATATTCTGGGAAGAAAAAAATAGCATGTACAAAAAGCCTGAGTTGAAGGGAGTTCCGCATCTATGAGGGACTGAAAGAAGGCTTGTGTGGATGAAGAGGAGAAAAGGATAGAAAATATGGTACAAAATGAAGCTTGATATTTAGGTCAGACATTGCAGGGCCTTGCAAGCATATGAGGGACTTTTGTCCTACCCACTAAAAGCTTTATGAAACATGTAGCAGTCAGATTAGGCTAGGTATATGCTATTGGACAAACAAGTCCGGAATCTCAGCGGCTCACAACAATAAAGGTTTATGTTTTATTTCACGTGTCTACCAAGGGTTGCCTGGGGCCTCTGCACCCCTTATTCCAGGACCCAGGGTAAAAAACAGCTGCCACCCAGACCATTGCCAGATATGTCAGCAAGGCACATACTGGCTTTTAACAAGTCCCACTGGAATTGACACACACCACTCTGCTCACATTTCACCAGCCAGAACAATGCATGCGGTCATGCCTGGATTCAACAGGACCAGGAAGGGTAATCCTCCCTCCCAGAAGGCTAGAGCACATTATTGCAGACTAGTCTGGGGAGAGTTTGTGCCAGGTGGAGACTGGGCTGAGTAGAAAGGACCTGAGAAAAAGCTACTGCAGTAATCGCAGAGATGACACATGCCAGGCTGTGGTTCCATGATGGAATGGAAGAGAAGCGGACAGATTAGAGAGATTAATAAGGATATTAATAGCTACTGTGTATTGAGCTCTTTCATGTGCCAAGTGCTACAGGTGATTTATCCCATTAAATTTACAATGTTCTCTCTTCTTATTGTAGCTCTCAAAAAGGTATGGTCAGTCCTCAAAACACATTGCTGACCCAAGTGAATAGAGCAATTTTGCATGTACGTGCCCTAGAGTTTAAATTAGACCAAATTAGTCACTACCTTATTTTGGTCTTTATTATTTAGGGTTAAGAAATTGAAATTAAAGTCAGCCAACACCATCCCTTTATTGACACACTCTACATGGTATGTGGGTACAGGGCTCGGGGAAAGTCAATGTAGTGATGAAAGCCATGGATTCAGGCACCAGACTGCCGGGGCTGAATCCTGGCTCTGTATTTTAAGAGCTCTATGGTGTTGGCAACTGCCTCAATTTCCCCACTGGTAAGATGGGAATAATTATAACAACACCTAACTACCTCACAGGGCTGGTGTAGATATTCTATGAGCTAAAATTTGTAAAGTGGTTAGCAGTGGCCTGGTGCATTATAAATGCTATGTGAATGCTGCAATTAACTAAAATGTTTCCAAAATGCACACATAAGGCATTCTTTCCATGCACTGATGACATAAGCCTTCTTCCTGGTCATTTCCAGGCCTCAATTTGAGTGAATTCTGAAATCTTTCATCTAACATCTGCTTCAACTAAGTGAAAAAGTAGCATCAAAAATGGGTCCAGGAATGGATTTTAAAAATGTGACACATATGTACACAATGGAATATTATTCAGCCATAAAAAGAATGAAATCCTGTCATTCCTGGCAACATAGATAACCCTGGAGGACATTATGTTAAGTGAAATAAGCCAAGCCCCAAAAGACAAATACTGTATGTTCTCACGCATATGTAGGAGCTGAAAAAGTTAATCTCATAAAAGTAGAGAATAGAATAGTGGGTACCAGAGGCTGGGAAGGGGAGGCGTGTAGGGAGGTGGGGTTGGTTAA
>RJWJ010024869.1:0-24444 GCA_004363605.1 Indri indri | reverse complement strand
GCTTTCCAGGTTTTGCATTCCAATCTCCCGTTGGCCTTATTCTTTTTCCAGATTTGTGTGTCCCCCGCTGAATCTCCACCGATTCACCTCGCTGTTTTTGCAGGAGAGAGATCCGGTCGTGTGTAGCAGACCGAGATCTACATCTCTTTCTCTGGAGGCAGGGAACCAGGAGGCTGCCTTAACTCCGCCATTTTTCTCCCCCCTATATTTGTCTCTTCATTTTACACTAAGTAATCAACTTGGATACCTCAACAGAGTACTATATTACTTATTGGAAAGGACGGAAAGTTGTATTATTTTTGACGTGATACGAATTTTCACTCACATATCTATAAATGGAACATTGACAAAAAAGAAAAGGCAGAAAAAATGACCAAGAAATACATTAAAAAGGCTTAAACCACAAAGGGATGAAATGGGAAGGTTAACGCATGATTAATAATAAATTTAGAGAATAAAAGAACTTTTCTAACAAAATTTACAGCATAGATCAATTCAAAGCAGCAATGTAATAAAAGATACCTAATCAAACAGAATCAGATCCTAAATTGAAACATGGTATCTTAATTCCAAACTACATATCCCATCACATTTTTTATAAAACACATTTAAGCACAGAAGAAAGAAAAAATATAAAATGTACAAAATGCAAGTAATTCTTTAAAAAATACATACCTTAGAATCCAGAGGCCATTTGTTGTGAATATAGCTAATACATACATATCCAGCCAGGGTAATAAATGTTGCAAATTAAATTGAATAATGACTTCACTGTCTAACTGATTTCTACATAAGACACACACATGGGGTTTGAAAGCAAGTCAGTATTTATAACGCAATATGGAGTCTAAGTCACATTCCAAGATGGGGTTTCTGAAATGTCACCAACACATAGATTTACTGCTATTTCCAGAAGAAAAATAGAAGCATTGAATACAACCAATACAGACTGAATGTTAACAGGAAATCTCAATTGCAAACCACATTTTCTCCTTTAAATTTTACATTACTCTAAGGACAGCTTCAGAAGTCTTGAAGAAAGAGTAGGAAAAAAAGAAATGATATTCACTATTTACTTAGAAGAATGCTGTTTGATGTATTTATAATTGGATCAGAAATTGATGACTTCTGATATGCTTCATTCTATAAAGTTCTTTTTTTTCTCAAAAATCCTATAAAAGAGCTGTTTTGTCAAATCCCCAACTATATCTTGTGTGTTAGAAAAACAATTGTTGGAGATAGATGTCAGTCACTTTTATAAATGTGATTCTACAAATCTAAGCCATAAAAGGAATTTCTAGGCCAATGAGAATTAAATGGATTTCAAGAGTTATAGCAATAGAAATTCAGTTTCATAGATTTTTGCCCGTCTAAAAGTATTTCACGTCAAAGTAATAGCTCCATATTTGTTATTTATGCTAATATGCAATCTGTTTGCTCCTTTAGTGCAACTGGGTGTTGGTGGTTGAGGATGGCAGAGATGTAGGTATGTGAAAGAAAACAGTGCTCAACACTGCCAGAGATTAATTCCAACCAACATGAATCTCTACTTAAGCAACGGAATATTGACACTTGTCATTTGAGTAGACAATATAAACACAATAACTTTTTCATTCCCTATGGTAAAGAGGATTAAAAGAAAAAGGATCATGATATTTGTGTATTACTTAATGTTTAAGGACAAATAATAGTTATATCTATAACTACTCTCTTTTATGGCACTTTTCTTTAACACATCTGCTAATAAAATACTAAAGTAAATGAATTAAAATGGCATACATAATCTCTCCACACACAGCTTTATACAAGGCCAGATGCAACAAGGTAACATGCTCTCTGTACTATAGAAAAGAGAGAGTATATGTCTGCCATGGTTTGAATGTGTCCCCCAAAAAGCATGTGTTAGAAACTTAATCTCAATGCAACAGTGTTGGGATGTGGGGCCTAATGGCAGCTGTTTAGGTCATGAAACTTCCATCGTCATGAATGAATTAATGTTGCTAATAAAAGGGCTTGAGGCAAGTTCAATCTTTTGCTCTTTCTTGCTGTGCCCTTCCACTATGGGACAATGCCACAAGAAGGCCCTCGCCAGATTCTGGCCCCTCAGTCTTGGACTTCCCAACCTCCAGAACCATAAGTCAATAAATTTCTATTCATTATAAATTGCCTGGTCTGAGGTATTGTTATGGAATGGACAAAGTCAATGTCATTATATAGATTTGTGATTTTGCAAGTAGGTGATATGTGTGTGTAAGTGTGTCTTGGGATAAGTGGGAAAAGGAAATATAATAAAACCGGAACACCTAAGTACTACAATTGATTTCACAATTTTTTTTGTTAAGTGACATTGGGTTAAAATGACTTTTACTTTTAATGTCTTTTTTTTTTTTCATAATCACTAGGAAGATTAGGAAAGGAATACATCAGCATGTGTGATGGGGAAGTGGTGCTTTGTAAAAGCCATCCAGTTTTCATGGCTCCCGTTATACAAACTGGCCTCAGAAGCACTAACCTGCTCTATGCAATGGTTAATTATATGTGTCAATTTGACTTGGCCATAGGATGCCCAGACATTTTGCCTAATATTATTTTGGGTGTTCCTGTGAGAGCATTTTAGATGAATTTAACATTTAAATAGATTGAGTAAAGCAGATTGCCCTCCCTAATGTGGACAATTAAAACAAAAGGCTGACCCTCCACTGGGTAAGAGGGAATTCCTCCTGCCTGCCTGCCTGTCTACCTTTTAGCTGAACATTGATTTTTGCCTGCCTTCATACTGGAAGTAAAACATCCATTCTTCCTTGGTCTCAAGGATAATACAGTAAAAGGAAAAAGGACTTTGGAATCAGAAAGCTGGATGTGATTTCCAGTACCATCAGAGTCAAACTGTATGATTTTTTTTTGGCAAATTAGATACTTTTCTGTGCCTCAGTTGTGTCATCTGTAAAAGGATGACATAATACTTTCTCAACTATTAATATAGTCTTCCATATATTGCAGACACTGCCTGTAAAACCATTGTAATTAAACCATAAAGCTCCATATAGACAATTTGAAAACATATTTTTAAATCTATTTAGCTAAATTTAAGTATACATCAGTGATACAGTTTTCATCAGCAAAGAAATATGCATCTATATAATACACTGATAGATTAATTTTCATAAAAGTTTACACTATGTATGTGCCAATGGGGAAAATAATTCTCAAGGAAGTCAGACACCATTTCTCTCTTTACTTTCAAAAATTCCAAAGTTTTTTACGGACTTTTTCTGCAATTATATTATACATCGGGGAGAGAATGTTGAAGATGATACTTTAAACATTCTTTATTTTCTACTTTTTCTTACAGTTCTCAAGGAAGAGAAAAACAAAATGTGAGTTATCTGGGAGTTATTGTCATAACCTAATTTTTTTTTGCAGTTCAACCTGACCCCCCCAATACTTGCTCTTACTCAGGATGACTGCTATGAGGATTTTAGCCTTTGTAACACATTTACTGAGACCCATTAGAATTCCCCCACACTTGCACAGCATTTCTTCCAGTTGGTTTTAGATGTGGCCTTTTGGGCCTTCCTTTATATTGGAGATCTTCAGCAAAGTAAATAGACATTGTTTTCATGTAAATTATTGAAAGAACCCTGTGCCATCTTTTTAAAAGAAAAATAAATGATCAAACTTTATATTATAATCTCCTTAAAAAATTTCTAATATCCACATGTGAATGCAAATCCCCAGAGTGTTACTCACTGCTACTATCTCCAAAAGTCACTCTCTAATTATTTTTTTGTGTGTGTCCAATTAACTGAGTTGCTTGAATCACTAAGCTAATAATGAGATGTGATTACCTGTTCAATCCTTGTCTAGGCCTGCTAAACTGAGGGCAATGCTACATCAGTCCATATCACTATACCCAACCCACTGCCGTCCAAAGAAATGTCAGATTATGTTGTTCCTCACTGAGGTAAAATAAAAATTAAAGAAAAAAACAGCATCGCCGTGCTTTGTTTTATATAAAGAAAAAAATGTTGAACTTACATCTACTTGTATATACCTATTCCACTAAACAGTATAAACAAGAATCAAAATGGTGTATCTTATCTCTCCTCAAATTGCATCAGGAAAAAAGCGGTTGTAACTAATGAATACGGTCCATGTACTATAAACAATGTTGACATGGTATGACATTACAATACTTAAATTTGAGATTGGGGAAGCAGATGTTTTATCTTACGGAGAGGAAAGTTTATAAAGAAGTAGGAAATGGGAAGACTATTCATTCTAACATGCACAGACATAACTGAATTTTTTTTTTTTTTAAATATTGGGCTTAACTGAATTTCTTTTTAATTGCAACTACATTTTCTTACTTGTAAACACTAGATAGCTTAGGGGACATATATGTGAGTGGATGTTGGGTGGCAGAAGAAGTTGGTGATTTCTGAAAGGGTAGTCCACTTTTTTGGGTCCTATTTTGCAATACTAATTTCAGAGCACCAGCATTCTGTGCAATGCATGCACTGGTAATTATCTGTATTTGACTCTCTTAAGGACTACCATGTCATGTCTTTAAGCTTCAGTCTTGTTATTGTATTCTGATTAAAATGTCTCCATCAAGCTGCTTTGTCCACCATTTGGAATGTCTGTTCAGTGATTAGAATTGTCTTTCAGATAGACCATTTTGGCAGTTCAATATTACAATGAATCAAAGAAGAACAAGTTAGAAGCCAGAAAGACCAACTAAAGCAATACTTTGAAACAAATACAATGAAAGCCATGTAGGTAATTTTTGATTTTTCTAGTGACCACATTAGAAAAATAAAATGAAAGAAGTGAAATTAATTTTAATAACACATTTTATTTAACAAAATATTTTCATTTTAACATAAAATCTATATAAAATTATCAATTAAATATTGTGTAATTTTTTGCATATTAAATCTAGTGTGCAGTTATGTTTTCAGCTAATGGAAATTTGAACCAGATAGATATCAAATGCTCCACACCCACATGTGGCTATTGGCCACTTGTATTGTACAGTCAGAACTGAATGATTGCCTTAGTAGCCCAAGATAAAGACAATTATAGCCACAGTAGATAAGCTATATACAGAATGAAGAAAAAGCAGTGTGTTAGATCAGGGGGTGGGGAACATTTTCATGTTGGAAGGCTGCATTAATTTAGGTGTAATCAAATAAGTTTGCATTCAAGAAACTTCAATTAGATATACTTAAAAATGTACATTACTTTGCAAAAATCTAACTACTATGTACTTAATAATTTCAAAAATGAAAACTTTTGTTAATTTTGAAGTTAACTAATCTTTCAAGGACTTTATTGTGTCTGCTTTTTGTTGGAAAGCATTTGAATATTTGGTTCCAGCATGAAGGTCCACAGTTTCAGTTGATCCTCTAGATAAGTGTCAGTCATTCGTGACCTTAAGGGTATCTTGATTTGGGTTAGGTAGAAGAATGTAGAACACAACAATAAGTGGTTGAAAAGCAAGAAAGCATTTTTTGGGCATGTTGCTGAAGACACATTTTTCCATATTTCAATTGGATCTTTCTTAGCATCAAACAATGACTCTAAAATGTCATCTGCTGCCAGATCAATCAATTCCATCTGTAGTTCTTTAGGTTCCTTGGTGATTTCAACTAGGTGAGGCTGCAATGCTAATTTGAGTGTGATGTCATGATTCTCAAAGTCAGTGAAACTTTCACTGTATTCTCCAAGTAATAGATCGATAACCGCTGTGTATTCTTCAAATGATTTGCATATATCATCCTGCTCATCAATGACCTTTGCTAACTGGGGAAAATGTTCATCCAAAACTCTCTTTTGAAGAAATGTTTTGAAGAGAGATAGCTTTTTTTGAAATGCCAATCTAGGAGGATTATTTCATTTAAACTTATTTTGTTCTTTGGTATTTTAAATATGTTTATTTTAAAAATAAAAATATAAAAGATGAACAAAACTGTATTAATAAAAATACAAAAATTTGTTCTGTAAAATTTGGATTCAGTCAAAAGGTCTCACTTAAGGACCTACACAGAGACATGTGGCCCTAAGGCCCCAGGTTCCCCATCCCCGTGCTGGATGGACTTGGTCGGTCTTGATAACTTATTGGGTGAATGAGAAGGAAAAATCAAAGCACTTCGCTTATTTGTTGACTTCTTGTAAACACTGAAAAAGAAATGGAGAATCAGTAGAAATATGTCACATGGTTTTGAGACAAGGAAAAATACATTGTGTATTGCACAAGTAATTACCACACATTAGAGGGAAAAAAAATGCCCATATACGTAGAAGATATATGGGAAACAGATTTGTTTCACTAGTAGTTTGAGAAATTATTTCTTAACGTTGTATAATCACATATCTCTGTAACCTTTATCCAAAGATCATATTTCATTCATATCAATTACTGCTTTTGAAAAACATTTCTTCTTGGAAAGCTTTATAACTGCCACTTTCTTTCAAAATGGCAGACAAATATAAATCATCCAATTAGTAGTATATATTGATGTGGTTTCATGGAGCAAATTTCATCACAAGAAACCAGTCCCATAACAGTTTAAATGAAACAAAATCACACAAAATGCCAAATGGCCAGGTTGAGAAGAGATTTTTTCTTCATATACTATTTTTAAATAGATATTTTTAATGTGCACATTTGGCTTTTATGGAAAGCTGCATAAGAAATAATGTCAGGGAAGAAATATTAAGACAAAATAGTATAGTAGAAAAGGCATGGTCTTTGGAATCAGAGGAGTTGTGTTTGATTTTCAGTAGTATCACAGTCTACCTGGGTGGCTTTTGGCATATGATTTAAATTTGGGGCCAGAATTTTTCCATCTGTAAAATGATGACATTTGTCTATTTGGGAGGATCCTTGTGTAAATTAGAGAAAATACATGTAAAACATCAACATCTAATGTATGTAAAAGTTGAGCAAATGCAAAATATCCACACATCATAAGCTTTCAAAATATTGTAATAATTATTCACATGGATAATGATTTCTGATTCAGTGTAACTTTTTATATAAGAAAAAATATAAGAATAACATCAAAAGAAAAACTTAATGAGCCTTCTCATGGATAATTTGAGGATTTTATTCATCTCCTCAACTAAATTCAAAACTACATTAGTGTTATTGTTTTCATTAGTACTAAACAAACACACATCTCTGCATTATGAGGAAGAATCATTTTTTATACAAGCCATCCCCTGGTAATTTCAGTGGGAGGAAAAAATATTGCAATGCAATCAGATATAATCTGTATCTTTTCTTCTAAAGAACCAAAGTTCTTTACCACCATTATTGGCAAGTCATTATGATAAGTGAAAGAAAATTGAAGGTGCTCTTTTAAATACTACTCATTTTCTCTTTTTTTTCTTTAGGGTCTCAAAGAAATAAAATGAAGTTTTTCTATACTTCATCTCCATAGTCTGACAGTTCTTTTTTCTTTATTCCTAACCCTGAAATACCCATGTAGTTCTTTCTACAGCTATTGGACTCTGAATCCATTACTCTTTTTCTGTGGGCCCCACCTAAAATATTTGTTAAGCTTACTAAAATAGACTAGATCAGCATTTACCAAACTATTTCTGATAAACGACCATTTTAAAAAATCCCAATCCATGAAAGTCCAAAATATTTGAAAAATAATATGAATTAGTAGAAAATTAAATAAACAACACAAAATATGTAATATACAAGCCCAAGGTTTTTCATTCCTTAGACTCAACAGGCAAATTAAATTTTAATATAATCAGAACAAACGTAACATAGAGAAATAATTGCATGTTTATATACATTGTTCTTTGCACATATGAGTAGTCAATTAATATTGAAAATATCATACACATACTTTTTGTCATTCTACAGTTGTAAATAAAAGTTTTGAAGGATATGATGATTCTTCACACTAACGACTCACAAACACATACTGAATAAATATTAAAACAAATATTAATGCAATAAATAAGCTCACTTATTAACTTATTTAATCTAGGTTGCATTGGCACTAGTGCTACTCACAGAAAATCATGTATATCTAAACTATTTCAATGTTTTGTTTTGATAACACTCAGAGAACCTGTCTTACAGTGGTGTGTTGATGGGAATAAAAGAGGTTTTAAAGCAATTTCAAAGAGCTCAGATTATTCTTTTAAAGTTTTATTCAAAATGTAGCAAGTCATGCTCTATTTTTAAAATTCATCTTCAATCTTTAACAGTAGTCATATTTCCAACAATTTATTTTGTACAGAATTAAATTTAAGTTGTCTTTTGATTAAATAAATAGATTTTTTCAATTTATTTATTTCTTTTATTTTTTTTAAATTTCAGAATATTATGGGGGTACAAATATTTTGGTTACGTATAATGCCTTTGCATTAGACAAGCCAGAGCTACAAGTGTGCTCATCCCCCACACGGTGTGCTCTGCATCCATTAGTTATAAGTTTACCCATCCCCACCACCCGCTTCCCACCCACCCGTCACCCGATGAATAAATTTCCTATACACAGATCTTCTCTTGGTGAACATGAAATTCAAAATGATCTATCAAATTTTTAAGATATTTGGTGATAACTTTTCACAGATGTGCAATATCAACACCACCTTGCATGCAAATATTAAAAATACTGGAGATAAATGAACAAATGTGCCTGTCCAAAGTGTATGTTCAAAAAGGTAGGACTAAACTGATCTCTTACCTCCCAGAAATGCTTCCAGAAAAGTGTTTGTTTCATAATACAGACAACATTGACAGAATTCTTCTCCTTATTAACCACTGCACCTCAGCATATAATGTGTGTTAGGATGTTTTGATATCACATAACAAAGAGAATGTTAAATATAATGCATATTCTTAAGGTAATTCATATTTTTTACTAAGGTTTTAGTGTAGCTGAGGTTTTGTTTCGGTTTTGTAGCAATACTTCCTCAGTGAAGGAAACAGTATATTAATTTACATTTAGCACAAGCTTCTTTTTTTTTTTTTTTCTTCATCCTGTAGCCCAACCTTTATTTTATTTTATTTTATTTTTTAAATTTTATTTCAGTACATTACAGGGGTGCAAACCTTTGGGTTACAGAATAGGAGCACGAGCTTCTTAATCTGGGTGGGGAGCCAGCCTGCATGGGGGCCCCTAATGAACCACACCTCCTGGTATCACCATTCTTTTGTTCCTTCCTTCCCTACTGTGCCAGGGCAGATCTGTGTGACCAATGGCATGTGGCCGATATGATGGTATGTAACTTCCAAGTTAAATTATGAGACTGCAGCTTGTGTCTTAAGAGTACCTACCTGTTCTCATTCTTCCATGGATCACTCCTCCTGGGAGAAGCAGTGCTACCAGCGGTGCTGTGAAGAGGCCAACAGGGCAAGGAACTGGCCAGTAGCTAGTGAGAAACTGAGGCCTGACAACAGCCATGTGTGTTGTTACAAGCTGATCTTTCAGCCCCCGTTCGGGTCTTTAGAATGATTGTGGTCCTGTCCAATAGCTTGAAACTCATGAATTGTCCTGAGAACTACCCACTAAAATGTCTTACATTCTTGTGCATGAAAATGGTGAGAAAATAAACATTCGTTTTTTTTTAAATTATTGCTAAATTTCAGAGTTCTTTGTTAGGCATCAACAGATAACTGATACACTAGATAACTAAACCATAATGTTTCTAAATTGTATTCCTGTCTTTCCAACTGCTTTATCAGAACTAAAGTCCAAACCAATGCAATATTTCAATGTTTTGCCCTTCAGAGCTAGTTGTGTCTGTTGGCAATGAAGCTAAATAAAAAAATCCTTTTTTTTTCCTTATCACCATAGTACTCAGATAACTATTAATTTAACAATATCTGGACATTTTGTAAGTTGAAATAAAAGTACTTCAATGGTTTTCTGTGTTCTAAGAATTGATATTCCATATGAATAACCAATTTCCGAGTATGTAAAGGTATGATACTTGAAAAGTACTGTTAACTGTACTTGACCCACCTGTTTTGTCATAGATTTATCCACACTTACAGGCACAAAGCTTTGATACAGTCTTCCACTCATGTGCTCGCAATCTTATGTGGTCCTTTGGTCTACAACATGATGTTCTACTTTACAAGAAGTTCTTAAAGAAGAAATGTTTATATTTGAATTATTAAATATCATCTTCCTTTTGACTTTTTAATCCAATATCCTATCTTTCAAAATTTCTTTAGGTATTAAATGTGTTCCTTATTATTTTGTATATAAATGCTATTAATAGTTAAATTGTAAGATTAACTGCTTCATTATCCAGTGCATCCCTTACAAATAACACACTGTTATTCTAGCACTTCACTGTGAATCATAGCTATAAAATTAATATCTGAAGGATCATACTTTGGAGAAAAATTAACATCAATTACTTTGGTTTTTATTTGTTTAGAATCACTTGCATAGTTGTCATTAGACTTACTGCTGCTGGTACATACAAAAGAATTCATGCTGATGCTTGACAAAAAAGTACAGTGAACTTGTTTCACCATATAAAAATTAGGGAGAAAAATAAATAATACAAATTTTACTTTCCCAACTTAACTAATACTATAAACCCGAGGTTCCCAACTCCTGTGCTGCAGCTGGTACCGGTCTGTGGCCCATGACCTGTTAGGAACTGGTCACCGCCTGAGCTCTGCCTGTCCCTCTCCCACCCCCCCATTATCTTCCCCCTCCCCCATCCCCACAGCATTTTCCCCCCACATCTGTGGAAAAATCAGTCCTTGGTGCCATAAAAAGGTTGGGGACTGCTGCACTATAAATTTTAAAAGCCTTGATAATAATGCTGTCTATAAAAATAAGTTATACAGATAATTAAATGTTGAAACTATCTTATACTTTTAAGATTTTTGAGTTTCATTTAACAGATTAACCTTAGACTATGACTAGAGTAGTATGTAATTCATACCAGGTGTAATTTATCATGCAAGATTGGCAATATTCATGCTGATCGTTTTCTATTCAGTGAGACAAGTCCCATGATTATACTCTTTGAACACTGCAGTAATGTCAAATTACTATAAAAGGTTTTAAAGCACTTTACATTTTTGTGTCATCTTTTCATGGACCAATAATAAACCATTCATAGACTTGCACCAATCCAGACTACACTAGAAGTCCTACAGGATTTTTATATAGCTTTTCATGCATTCAATTTTATTTACTTGAAAGATATAGAATCCCAGATGAGATTTGATGTAGTGCAACAAATGTAACTTACTTTTATAATATGATATTTTATAATATGACATTTTTAGGATTAGATAAATTCAAATGTCCATATTAGAATTAAAGTATGTGAGAAATTGACATTTGTCTGTCCACTTCTTTTAAAATTCCTTTTGCATGTGACTACTTATCCCATTTGGTTGGATTACTCTACTAATATGCCAACTTGCTTTTGAAAGTCTTATTTATGTTTTTGTATTCAGAATATTACTTTTTTAATACACGCTTAAAAGCATCTGAGGTCCTAATCCTGAATTTTGTTTTTTCTCTTACTTGCTCTTTCTGCTGACTCTCTCACATGCTGCATTGCTTCATCAACTGATCTCTAGTTTTTGTTTGTGGGCTCCACCTATTCAGCTGATCTTATTCAATAGAAATCCCAAAGTACCTAGGTTCCTTTAGAGAATATTTAAGTTTGCTTTTTTCAGGCTCTGTACAGTAGTGCTTCTCAGTATTTAATGTTTGTTGTAGACAGACTAGAAGCTCCCCAAAGATGCCCATGTCTTAATTCTTAGACTCTGTCTGTATGTTACCCTATATGGCAAAGGAACGTTGCAAGTGGGGTTAAGCCAAGGATCTTGGATTATCCAGGTGAGCCCAATGTAATCACAGGGTCCTCATAAGAGAGAAGAAGGCGGGTCGTAGTAGGGAAAGGAGATTTCATGATGGAAACAAGGGTGAAAGAGAAATATTTGAAGACAAATATTGCCGGCTTTCGAGATGGAGGAGGGTCTACAAGCCAAAGAATGGGGGGATCCTCCAGGAGCTAGAAAGGGCAAAGAGACAGATCCTCCTCTAGAACTTCCAGAAGGAACTTGGCCTCCCACACCTTGATTTTAAGACTTCTGGTCTACAATAAGATGACATTTTTTTCTGCTAAGTTCATGGTTACAGCAGATTATTCCACTGAGTTTGTTACAGCAGCAATAGAAAACTAAGGCAGTGTGCTCAAAAATTACTTTGGGATCTTGTTTAAAAATAGAATTTGATAATAGGCCTGGAGAAGAGTGAGAGTTTCTGTATTTCTAACGTGCTCCCAATTGGTGCAGATGCTGATACATGTTTGTGGAACACACTTTGCGTATCAGAGAACTAGGATAATATTATCTTGAGAACGCATTATGTGAAATTCTCTGCTTGAGTTTTCCCAGTCTATGCAGGTCATTAAAATTCAAATTTCAAACACCATATGAAGGCTCTTTTTGTCTTATCGCTATTCATGTAGATGAGCTCCCTAACTTTGTCAAGGGGTCTCATCTGACTTCTCTCCTGCTATAAATTCAATGACTTGTCTCTGTCTCCTGAAAAGGACTTAAAACCCAAAGCACTACGTTTGTTGTATAAGCAAAGATGCGTAAGATACCCTGTATCTCATTTCTTGCCTGTCTTACTGGTTTCAGTTCCTCTATCATTTTGGGTCTTTATGGAATTTTCTTATTTTATTGCTATCTCAGCTATACATCCATAAGGATGTTTGCTACATTTTTCCAAGATTTCCAGATTTTTTTAGCAAGAGTTTTTTTTTTTCAAAATATTTAATTTACTATAGTACTGAAAGTAACAGTCTCTATATTTGCAAATTTGAAGATTCTCTACTCATTTCTCACTGAGTATCTCCTTAATGAAATTTGTATGCTTTGCCTTCTATGCCATGTGCCTGTAAGATAATGCTTTATTTTTCTCTTTTCTTTTAAACTTACAGAGAACAATATACCCTAGAGGTCTCTGCCATCTCACCTGACACTTTATTCCCACCTAAAGATAGTTTTGTTTCTATTTTTTCAAAAGAACTGAAAATTATCTTAATAGAATTGAATTGCCAGATTTAATGGAGATTTCTTCAGGCCTATACTTGAGAAAATGTCTATTTTCATTCTGTGGCTACTTTTATATTTTATTGGGAATTATTAAGTATTAGTATTCCCTGGATTTCTGCCCTTGAATTCATCCTTTTACCATTCATCATACTTTGTTTAGGTAATCACTTCTGCCCCCAATTTCAATTTACTCTTGAATGCTGATGACTCATGGACACGTATCCCCTATCTGTTCTCTCTTCATCACATTTCAGTTGTTACCTCTCACTGCCTGACAGCCAGTTTCCTCTGAATGCTCAACAAGTGCTTCACATGACCCACATTCAAACTGGAATTGATTTTCTTCTCTTGCTTGCTCCTCCTTCATATATTATATCAGTCAACAAGGCCACCATTAATCCATCCACGTTAGACCTTTGACCACTCTATTCTTCACTCCCACAATTAATTAAGCAATGTTCTGTACCAGTTAGAATCCAATCAGGGGGAAAAAAACACATTAATTTCAAATGAGAAAATTCAACATAAAGAATTATCAACTATATCATGGGAATAAAAGGTAAGAATAACTCTTTAAAAAAATACCCTAGGACTGAGGGAGAGTATTCAAGAAAGGATCCAACTTGAAAGTGGAACTTTCTCACCAAGAGTGGGTTTCAGACTTTGTTTGGAGCAAGTATGGTGGCAGCTCACCAGACAATGGAGAAATTCTCTGGGTTGAACTGCCCAGAGTTAGTTTATGGTTGAAGGGGGAGCAGGAAAATGCCTTTTCAGGCTACAGATGGGCAAAAGTTGTGGCTGGGATTTTCAAGTAGGAGGCAACCCTCTGGGCTACAGGTGAGCAAGTCTTGTGGGAAGGTCCACAGAGTCGGGACTTCGGGGGCTGCTCAATGGCTGGGTGGTGTGGGGCTGCATTTGTGTCAGGAATTTTTTGACACACCTGTGGGATACAGATGGCCCAGTGCATATGGATGAGTGCACAAAGAGAATCATGGCACCAGGGCCTGCTCCCTGCATGACTAGGACAAGGCCAAGATGCACCATGCTCCTACTGAGAGAACTGTGGTGAGGTGCTAACCAGGTGAGAAATGAGGCCGCAAACCCACCCAGGAATGACATGCTATGGGTTGTAGCTGAAGAGCAGGAGGAAGAAAAAAACACAAGCCATACACCCAAACCAGGAGGAGAAATACCTTTCTTTCTCTAAAGGAGAATTCCTTTTAGCTTGGAGAATTGTTTTATAGGGTTCATTTTTATTACTACTTTAAACGTATCTTGAATTTGTATATTAATTCCCTTTCGTCTATCATTCTTATTTTTAAAACTTTTGCCACCACCCCAAGTTAAAATTTATGCTCCACTGGTTCAGTGAAATGACCTACCTAACCAGGAATTCTGAGTCACTCTTCTTAAAAGTCTTAAAAATTATTTATTGTTCATATATACACTCTAAATTTATTTATCATAAAGATAGCTAGGCTTTGTCTGTTTATCTGGACTGACTTCTTAGTACTCATTGGCTATAGTCGTCAACTAGCAATGCACAAAATAAATAAATAAATAAATAAAATCCCAGTGGCATAAAACAATAAGGATTGTTTTCCCTGCAGTATGCCTGGGTTAATTGGTGTTCTTTGCTCCAAGATGAGCATAAGCTTATGTGGCTTTAAGCAGATATGTGGGGCAAGTTCTACTCCAAAAGTTTCTTTTTTCTCCAGGAGGCTAGTGAGGGTACATTCTCCTCACGTTTAGGGTAGAGGTGCGAGAAAGAACATCAAAGTACACAAACCCATTTTTAAACCCCTGTGTCCATCTTCTGGCATCACAGACCAAAGCAGGTCACATGCTGAATCTAACATCAAACGGTTGAGAAGCCTAAGCCTCCCATGAATGTGGTAAGGAGAGGGAGAAAATATTTTTTAAAGATATTTTCAAAATATTCGACTTCTTGCATTTCCCACCATGATCCATTCCCTGAAATGATAGTCTAACTAGCATATAAGCTGCATTACCATACCATGCTAATGTGACTGTAAAGAGAACAAAAATACTTGGGCTTATAGTTAGTGTGCCTAAACTTGTCATCGCTAAATGTGTGATTTCTGAGGGGTTTTGAAGTGGTGGAAATAACTTACAGAGCTTTCAAGGATTTCAGGTTTTCTACTGATCTCAGGTCAAGAATTTCTGTTGTAGAAAATATCAGTCGAGTTTACTCTTTCACAGTATCGTATTGCCCACTGGAGAAAACATTTGTCTCAAGACTCTAGTTGTTTTTGCACATTTCTCATGTTCATCACACCAACCATAGCAGCCATTCACACTTTCTCTTTTTGTTCCACATGTTTTTATCTAAAGCTTCCCAATAATGCTCTCAGAATCCTGTATTTACTGTTAGTAGTGGGTCTGTGTGCTTTACATCCCAACTTATACATTCTTACATGCTTATATATGCATATTTTAGGACTAGGATCAGAGCCTTAACTATCATAAAACACTGATACCAAGTGTGCTACTTTATGGCTAATTACTGCTTATTAATAGCTACTGAAAGGAAATGTCCTTATGCAAGAAACCTAGAAGAATTCAGACTCTTAAAAAATTAAACAGGACTTGAAATGTTGGATGAAATATTAATTGGCCATTTTGTGCAAAATATAATTGGACAAGAAAAGATGACAAGGAGCAAGTGGAAATAAGGATAAAAGTATTGAAGGAAACAAAATAGAGAGCACAGTGTCCTGAACCCTAGTGTGTCAATACAAAAAGGGTAGAAAGATGCTTTCTGAACTCAGAGTGCAAAGATTAAAAAAACGAACACTTTTTACTAGACAGGTGTCCACCTGTCAAGAATCCTCTTTGGTGACAGAAATCTATACCATTTTGTCTTTCAGCCAGGTACAATCTGTCCTAAGGAGTTTTCACTCCATGTTCTCATCCATCCTTTCTCTGAAAGAAGAATTATCCTTTCTATTTTGGTCTCGTTCCAAGAAAACTGCAATAATGTTAAATGGTGATTCCTATAAAATGTTAGGGAGACTAATTCAAATTGTAGTTCCTAGGGCCATAACAGACATTAGATAAATAGAAACAATGAAGATCTATAATCATTGTCTCAGCTAACTGAATTTCTTAGCAACTACTGTAGAAAGAGCAATAAGAAAGGATACAAGGTTAGCATCCTCCCTTAATAAAAAGATATCTTTTAATACATAACAAAAGAGTTTTTACTGGGTCTAAATCATTTCATGAAAAATGCCCCTATTCTGGTATATTCAAGAGACAGAAATACTAGGAAGGTTTCCAAACTAGTTCACCCACTCAATCTCCCCTTCAGCTCATCTAACTAGTTCAGGGTCTTAGAAGTCAAAGACCCCTGTAGAGTCATCCCCATTCATTTTATTCTCAGTCAAATTCTGCAAATAAACAATCTTTGGATCTGTTACAACCACAGATCTTTAAAAAAACAGAATAATTTGTCAAACTATTAATACATAAAGTTATTTTATGTGTCAACAAACCTCTTTCATTCATCATCAAATCGTAAATTGCACAGGAATTGGAAATATAAATCTCATGTTCATCTGCTATATGATGCCATTGCAGGAGATATATACCTCTTTTTAGATGTGAATACTACATAGAAGTATATGGTTATCATTTAATTATTAAAGGTTTTCTTTTTGGTAGCTATTTTCAATTACTCAATTAAACATTACCTTAGCCAATGTTGGATAGTTTTGTTATATACTCAAATAAGAAGTTTTATTTAACTACAATCATACAATTTTCAGTACAATCTAGATTTTTACAATAAAAGATTGTCATGATGAAAGCTAAGTAACTGAGTACCATCAAGCTTAAGAAAAAAAAAAAAAAGAATCATTGAAACATTAAGACCATTGTGTAAAAGTGCATCCTTTCTGGAACTGCAGGATAGTGTATGTTATAAGACAAATTATCCTGGTAAGTTCTAACCTTTATTCTAGGTAACTAGGTTATATTTTTTAATTTAAAAGTCATTATGAAATCTAGTTTATAGATCCTTTATTAAGTATTTATTAAGAAAGTGAATAAAATATATGGACTATTATATGTCAACCCCACCCTCCATTTAAGCAAGACAGAAATTTAGTAGTTTATTGGAAAGTTTTCCTCTAAGTTTTATCATTTTAACCTTCTTGATCCACCTTGAATTGTGTATTTCTGTGTATGAAAACAATGACCTGAAATAAAAAAGTCTCTAGGCAAATTCCTAAGGTAGACTTGTTAATACACTAAAGAAATAAGCAAGAGCACTTGGTTTACCTGTGATAAATACGTGTTATTGCTAATTAACTCAGATGAAACAACAACAAAAAATCCTAATAAACATAGCCTCTAACCTCAGGTGCCAGACATCTTCATTATTTTGAATTTTATCTTTCTTACAGAAAACATTTGAAATTTCCAAGTTTATTTGCTTAATATACAGAAGACTTCTGGATATGAAGAAAGGGTATACAGTAAGCAAAAAACTTTTCTTGGCAGCTGAAAAGATTAAAGTAAAATACATACGAAAAGGCAAACCAAGCCAACAGTACTAATTGTGCTTCTTTATATCCAAGAATAAGATATGAGAAGATACCAAATAAATTCTGTCTAGAAACAATCTTTTCTCTCAAGAAGCTTAAAATCTGGTAGGTGAAGCCTTCAGTAATAAGCACAATGATATTGTTAACATGATAGCCACTTAAGAGTATATTCATCTGGGGCTGCTTTTGGTTAAATATAGAAGATCACAAAGTAAATTCCACAATATGAAAAGATTAATACTCTATGACCAAGTGAGATTTATATCAGAAATTCAAAGGTTGATTCAACATTCAGAGAGCCAACGGGTTCACTCAGGACTTATAGGCTAAGGATAGGATGAAGGCTTTTACCCAGAGACGGGCACCCACTGGAGACCTTTGAAGGGAAGGTTGGCATGGCATGATGTATTTCATCATTTGAAGAGCTTTAAAAGGCAAGTGGGTGTCTCCTCGGTATCACATACCCTGGTGTTGTGTTATTGCCATCTTTTGAGGATCTTCAGGGAATCCACTAGAACCCATTAGAAGAATCACATTGACTAGAAGAGCAGGGAACTGAATTCATTTGACTAAGCCATCATGGATCCCAGAAGTGAGCAAACAAGAAGGGCATATAAGCAGCAAATTGGGGTGGTACTCGATAGGATTCATTACTAGTCTTGCACAAAAACAGAAGAGGAATGCCATAGTGGATGTATTGTTTTTAATATTTATGTTCATGGAAATGAACAGGCTCCCACACATACTAACATAGCAGCAAGTGGTAGTTTAACTTTGGGAGCATGGATATAGAATGGAGCAACACAGAAGAGAAAGGATTATTGTACACAATGGAAGTTCTGTCCCCATCCGAGAAGCCTGAAAATATTTAGTATAAGAGAGGGAATCTGAAAAACCAGGCAGACACTCCCGAGCTGATGCCAGCCTTTATAATTTTTCTGTTCATAGGTAGTACGAGTAATGATTATCAACAAGCAAGGACACTGAATAAATTTAACTAACAAGATCATAAACAACTTTGACAATGCATTTGTCAATACAATTACCTTCAATTAACTGCCTTTATGGGGGTTGTTGGTGTGAGTCTGTTCTTCACGTGACTCTCAACTCACCATAGACTCTCACAGGTAGCTTAGAAAAACCATCATCAAATTTTTCCTGTTTGGCAGCAGAGCCCAGGATAGGTCTCCTGCCAAGGGCAGGTACGTCTCACAGCCATGGTGAACACTGGCTTCAGTATGCAAACAACAGCATTTACAGTCTTATTTTCAACAAGCAGTAAGTGCAGTTGTAGTTTACCGTGCAGCACCACAGATGCATAACTTTCCCAGCACTGTTGCTAGGAGGATGGAGACTTTCCAGAAAATGAGCAGAGCAGAATATAGACTGTAGGGGTTACAAATAGAAGAATTAAATTTGAATTCCACGTACAACCTTCATGACCTTGAATGAAGAATTTAAATGATCCGAGCTTCATTTCTTCATCTTTAAAATAAGCGCAATAATATTTATTTCCCTTGGTTGTTAGGATGGCTAAATTAAATAGCATAAAAAGATAATGATGGCCTCAGAGCAATAGACACTTGTAAGAGATTATTTGGTGATGATAATATTAATAGTAATAATTGTCTTTAACTATACAGTAATTCACCCATGTCCCTCTTAACATATTAAACTAAAATTCCATTGGAACTCCAACCATTTAGAAAACTTAGGGTTTTTCCTCCTCATTTTTCAACTTTTTATAACCAATACCAGCTCCCAACCCTATGTGACATCATTATCCTTATCGTTTTACAAGCCAGACATATGGACCTGTATTTTAATGACAAAAGTAAGATTAAAATATACCACTTTTCATTAAAACATTTAAAGACGTAACAAGATGGCATAACATTCATTTCTTTTTTATAAAAGAAAAATCACATTGAACAGAATTGCATTACTCTCTGAAACCACTCAGCTCCTCAAATACTGTCCACAAATAGGTCTATCAGAGATATTAATCACTCTGAGAAATGCATATCGCAGAGAGCTCTGTTAGAGTAGATAAAATTTTATTTTTTAGAGTAAATGAAGGAGTAGCTTTTTGCCTATTTAAGCTAAAATATTCGCATTTCAATTGAAATTATCCTTTTGAGTTTTAGATATTTTAGCATAGCTCTTACAGGAAAGTGGCTCTTTAACTGAATTCTCTTGTTTTTAAATTTGCTGACCAGTCAAGAGAATATTCTGAAAACATAGCCATTGACAGTGATTATTTATTTTTAGACTGCTGAAAAGTCTCCATCATGAAAGCACGTGGTGTTGAACCACAAAGAAGAGACGTACACCGTCATGTCCTACAATGATAAAGCACTGATCGGTGGATTCTCATGTTCCAGAACTGTAAACCACTGGATCGCCACCCCTCTTCTTCCTCTGAATCCACTTACAGGATAAGTAAGAAAATTGTCAGAAACGAGCCCACTTTGGACACTTGTCTCAAAAGCTGACTATTAGAAGCCACCTGCCATGTCTGCACACTCAGCCCTGTCTCCGCCAACCACAAACTCTGAGCACTAAAAGGCATCTTAGATGATACCTGTTCCTATGCCCTCATTTCACAGATGAAGAAACTGAGTCTCAAGAGATGGAATGATTTGCCAAGGATTCTAAGAAAAATGAACTTCAGAGTAGTGGGCTAAAGTCAGGTCCCTGATTTCTGCTGTACACTGACTGCTTTCAGTGTGTTTCCTGCGATCATTAACATCCAGCTAGTAAGTTTCTTCAAGATTCCAAGGTCAGCACAGAGTAATCGAAGTGCTGAGATTATGATAGTTCACTGTTTCTCTTGGCTCCCTCACCTATGTAGATTTCCTTCTTGGTGCTGATCATGTTGCACTGTGATCACCTCTTTCCTGTGCCTGTCTCCTCCACTAAACCACAAATTCCTTGCACTGGCTGTTTAGTGTAATCATTTGGGAGAGTTAAAATTACTGATCCCAGGCCTCTACTTAGACCTCATGAATAAGAATTCCTGGGGAAAGGGCCAGTTGTCTTTAATTTTAGCTAACCTATTCTGATGCATTGCAAGGTTAGGGATCATTACATCAGAAAGCAGGGATCGTTTCTTCATCCTACAACCTAATGTCCAGCATGAGGGAGGCCTCAGTAGGTATTTTATAAATTAATGAATACATGAATTGATCTCAGATCAGGCAATAGCAAGCAGCCACAGGAAAGCTTTAGACTTAATGAAATTAAAAGAGGAAAAAGTCCTAAAACTCTAAAGCTGGAGAGAATGGTAAAGATCATTTAGTCCAATACCCACAGTTTAGATACAAAGAAAATGAGACCTAGGAGATGAAGCCACCCTCCCATGGCCACGGGGTGATTGGAGAGCTGCGACTAGGAATGAGGTTCTGCAGGAAAGGTCGTGATTGAGATGGTCTAGAGCAGGCCAGTGGTTGTCAAGGCCGATCTCAGGGCTGACAGTAGCAGCATCTGGAACCCTGTGAGAAATGCACACTCTTAGGCGTCACAGCGGACCTACTGAGTTAGAAACTCTGAGGACAGGACCCAGTGATCTGTTTTCACAACCTCTAAATGATTTGGAAGCACATCCAAGTTTGAGGGCAGTGATAGGGGCAAACAAATCTATCTTTATCCATTTATTTGAGAAAGTCACTCTTAAAATGCTCATTTAAATCTGCTGTAACATAAAGTCATTATCAATTTTATTTTAGGAACAACACAATGTCATAGATTATGTGTTTTTTTTTTTTCTTTTGGAGCCTCTGTTTATGTGAGTTTCTATGACATTCCTGTAAATTCCACAGATTTGGTTGTTGTTCCTCATTGTATCTCAAATGACCATCAAGCTCAGACTCCTATAAATAGTCAGCTATTGTCTGGCTTACAAGAGTTTTCTCACTCCATCTTACTTCTCAGTGTTCAAGTTCTTATGAGATGATTATGTTAAATAAAATTTATGAAAAGCCATTGTTCTGAACTGAGCTTCTGCTCTAGGCCCCAACAGACCAGAGACAACAAGAATGGAGTCCCTTATGTTAGGTGCCATGTAATCAAACAGAACTTAGAAACAGGTTAGTTTTCCAAAACACAAGAAATTCACCGCAACCAGTCATAAGGGGCCCAGTCAAACTGAGCCCCTATGATAAGGAAGTCCCTTGGGCTTTAACCCCGTAAGGAAAGTAACCTGAAGTAACCTGATGTTAACAATCCACTTTTTGCAGTATGCCATATCTTTGTTTCTACCCAAGCTACCTTACAGAAATCAAGGATTCTGCCCTGCCGGGCAGAGTGCCTTTCTATTTCATGGATAGGATGCCACTTGATTCATGAATCACTAATAAAAGCCAACTAGATCATTAAACTCAAGTTGTTGAATTTTTTGTTTCTGATAGTTTGTAGTATGGGCTTTAGAAGAAGAAAATATTGAATTTGAATTCTAGCCATAACATTTATTAGCTGTGTGACCTGGAAAATTAACCTTTAACTGTCTTCATGTCAGCAGATATTAAAAAATGATATAAGTACTATCTCCAATATTTGACATACTGTGAAATTTAGCATATTTTAGCTGGTGCTATTGTAAGAAATCTAGAAATTTCACCATTGAAAACATAAGCACCTAGTGATGATAATACTTCCTTTTGTCAGCGAAGGCCCACCTCACCCCCACTATACGAATTGCTTTCTCATGGGGCTCTCTCATTCATGTATCTCCTGTCATGGCTATCAATCAAATCTATCAATGACATCCTTCTGTCTTCAAATTCTAGTACAATTACATTGCTGCCATTTCTATCATTGCCTTGAAATCTTAATTACTCCTTTTTGAATATTTTTATGACCCATATTATTTTATTTTTCCTGTGATGCCTGAAATAAATACTCCTTAAGTCTTATTTGAAAGCTAAAATTAGTATTTCTAAATGAGTTAATTAATTTAATACCAGTTGAATATACAAGTGAAAACTGTAATATCTAAAATACTTTTTCTAGGTCAGGCGCAGTGGCTCAAGCCTGTGATCCTAGCACTCTGAGAGGCCAAGGCGGGAGGATCATTTGAGCTCAGGAGTTTGAGGTTGCTGTGAGCTAGGCTGATGCCACAGCACTCTAGCCCAGGAGACAGAGCATGACTCTGTCTCCAAAAAAAAAAAAAAAAAAAAAAGTTTAAAATATTCTTTCTAAATTAAAGCTGTATAGTTGTTTTTTTCACAGTCTGTGAGTTATATATTTAACCATTTTATGGCAACCTAAAAATAATATGGAGTTTATCCCAGAAATGCAAGATTGGGTCAACATTTTAAAATCAGTCATTGTAATTCACCTTATTAACAAGCTAAAGACAAACTGTATATGACGATTTCAAAAGGTACAGAGAAAGCTTTTCCAAGATCCAGCCCTTACTCATGACAAAAACTTTCAAAGTAGCAATAGAAAGGAACTTCCTCAACATGATATGAAGGCCTTTACAAACAAAAAAATAATAATAAGCTACAGCTAATGTCATATTCAAAGATAAAAAGCGATGATTTTTCCCAATGATGCTTAACAAGGCAAGGATATTTTCTCTTACCACTTCCATTTAACATTGCGCTAAAGGACAATCAGGCAAGAAAAAGAAATGGAAGCTATCCAGTTTGGAAAAGGAGTAAAACTGATTTTATTTGTAAACACCATGATCATTGATCTAGAAAAATCCCAAAGAATTTACCAAAATTATAGAAACTAATAAATGATTTTAGGGAGGTTATAGGATACAAGGTCAATATACACAAGTCAATTATATTTGTATATACAAGTGTTAAAAACATTACTCATGGCACTTGTTAAAGAACTGTATGGCAGACTTTATTCAGGACCATCATGACAGGAAAGGGGAGCACTGCAATGGGGTTTTGCAGTGGGGAAGGGAGATTCGGCTCAACTCTGAAAACAACAGGGAGCAGGGTGGGGGTTGGCGGATAGAAAATTACTAAAAGGAAACAGCAGGATAAAGGGGATTCCAGCTAGATCAATCATTGCTGAAGGTAGGCCAGGGTGATCAGATACCACTGAGGGAATGGTGAAGGATGAGGGTCAGATATCAAAGATGATGCGATGTTAAGGATAGGTGATTCCGATTAAACTGATTTACCAGCGTTCTTGCTGAACATGAACAATGCAGAGGCAAACACGGAAGTTCAGATGTCAGGGTCTATTTAAGAAGAGAGTTCAGGGGAGCCTCAGCAGAGCTTGCTAAAGGAGAGAATCTTTGTCACTAGTAATGAAAAATTGAAAGTTGTGATTTGAAAAGATCCATTTATTATTGCAACAAAAGCAAGCAAAACAAACTTAGGTATAACTATTAGAACACTTGTGTAACATCTATAGAGTGAAGGCTACAAAACGCTGATGGAAGAAAAAATAAATCTACACGTATTGTGAACTATATCATGTTTATGTCTTGGAAAACTCAATGCTGTCAAATAGAAGTTTTCCCCAAAATTGATCTATACATTCAAAGCAATTTCAATCAAAATTTCAACAAAATTTCAGCAAGTCTGTAATCCTAGCACTCTGGGAGGCCGACGCGGGCAGATCGTCCTGAGCTCAGGAGTTCGAGACCAGCCTGAGCAAGAGCGAGACCCCGTCTCTACCAAAAATAGAAAGAAATTAATTGGACAGCTAAAAATATATATAGAAAAAATTAGCCGGGCATGGTGGCACATGCCTGTAGTCCCAGCTACTCGGGAGGCTGAGACAGTAGGATTGCTCCAGCCCAGGAGTGTGAGGTTG
>RJWJ010024868.1:0-24452 GCA_004363605.1 Indri indri | reverse complement strand
AAACACACAGATCCAAAAAGCTCAATGAACCCCAAATAAGGTAAACATAAAGAAACCACATCAAGTAATATCATAACCAGATTGCTGAAAATCAGTGATAAAAAGAAAATCTTAAAAGCAGCCAGAGGAAAAAGGAACATTACATACAGGGGAAGAAAGATTAGAAATGTTGAAGAATTCTAGTAAAAATAATTTGCAAGCTAGAAGACAAACAACATCTTTAATGTGTTGAGAGAAAAAAATGCTAAATCTGGAATTCTTTCCAGAGAAAATATCCTTAAGAAAGGAAGGCAAAATAAAGACTTTTTTTGACCTATAATTTTTTATTGAAATTAAAATGAATTTATTTATTATCCTGGGCAGAAATGACATCTTCACAATAATGACTTTCCCATTCATGAGCATGATCTGTCCTTTCATTTATCTAAGTCTTTTAATTTTTTTCCAAATTGTGTTGTTTTTAAATGAAGGAAGATCTTACACATCTGTCATTATATTATTTGCTGGGTGCATGATATTTTTCAAGTTTGTAAGTATCTATTTTCAAATATCTTTTTGTTAATTGTTGCTAGTTGTGCTAATTCCAGCAGGCATGGAATGTGCTAAGTTGGTTTGCTGCATGACACTGATACCTGAATGAGGTGTAAAATGTACTGATTAATTGTGAGTCTGAGCTAAGTTTGGGTGTGGTTTATATGATAACGTCACCATTAAAACAAAGACTTTTTAAGAAAAATAAAAGACAAAAGAATTCATGACCAGAAGACCTACACTATACAAAATGTTAAAAGAAGTTCTTAAGGCTGAAATAAAAAGATTCCAGATGGAAATTTAGATATATACAAATAAAGAGTTCTAGCTTTAATCTCACCTAGTAAAACTTAAAAGCAAACCTCGAAGTATCAAGCAGTCTCCAAGTAAATGAACTGTACACACAACTCAAAATTATTTGAAGGAATACAAACAATTCCAACAATCTAAATTTCACAATATCTGGAATTCAATAAAAAATTATCAGACTTACAAAGAAGCAGGAAAATATGACCCATAATGAGCACAAAAACAAATCAACAGAAATACACCAAAATTGACACAGATATAGAATTAGTAGAAAAGGACAGTAAAACAGCTACTCTAAGTAATTCTATATATGCAAGAAGGTGGAAGAAACTGTGAGCATAATAAGGAGACACATGGAAAAATAAAACAGGCCCTAATTGAACTTCTAAAGATGAAAAAATACAATGTCTGGTATAAAAAATGCACTGGATGTAATTAAGAGCTAATTAGAAATTGCATAAGAAAAGGTTAGTGAACTTGAAGACATAGCAATAGAAACTATCCAAAATAAAACATAGAGAAAATATTAAAAATAAAATAACTAAGCACTACTGATCTGTAGGACAACTTCAGATAGATTAACACATGTAATTGGAGTCCAGAGAAGGGTGAGAGGCAAAAAATTGAAATAATTCTAAATTTGACGAAACTATATACCCATATATCCAAGAAACTCAATAAATTCCAACCACAAGAAATTTAAGAAAACTATGCCAAGGAACATCATAATCAAATTGCTTAAAAACTAATGATAAAAAGAAACTTAAAAAGCAGACAGAGAAAAAAGACACAGTATGTTCAGAGGAAGAAATTTAAGAATGAAGACAGACTTCTCATTGGAAGTAACGCAAGCTAGAAGACAGGGAAGCAACATCTTGAAAGCAAGGGGCAAAAACTGGCAACCTAGAATTCTATACCTAGTGAAAATAGCCTTCAAAAACAAAGGTCAGGGCTGGGCGCGGTGGCTCACGCCTGTAATCCTAGCACTCTGGGAGGCTGAGGCGGGCGACTCGTTCTCAGCTCAGGAGTTCGAGACCAGCCTGAGCAAGAGCGAGACCTGTCTCTACCAAAAATAGAAAGAAATCAATTGGACAGCTAAAAATATATATAGAAAAAATTAGCCAGGCATGGTGGCGCATGCCTGTAGTCCCAGCTACTTGGGAGGCTGAGACAGTAGGATTGCTTGAGCCCAGGAGTTTGAGGTTGCTGTGAGCTAGGCTGATGCCACGGCACTCGCCCCAGGCAAGAGAGTGAGACTCTGTCTCAAAAAAAACAAAACAAAACAAAACAAAACGAAGGTCAAATAAAAACGTTTTCAGACATACATAAGCTGAATTCATCACCAGCATATCAGCACTACAAGAAATGCTAGAGGAAGCCCTTCAGGAAGAATGAAAATGATAGTAGATGGTTTTATTCAAGAAGGTGGCACAGTTACCACTCAGTCCTTTCCCTGCCCCTCTATTGAGATAGTCCGACTGGGGAGTCTGGAAATGCCTAAGAATGCCTCGGAACCACCTCAAATGATCTCTAATGGCCTTTACAGTTCTTGCCTTTTAAAATGACTTCAGTCTGAATTGTGTATTTTCTCTTCGGGATTTTGTCAGAATGAACACCCATCCAATAAATAGTAGTGAGTGAGGTATGGTTTCATGATGCAAAGAATCAAAAATAATCACTTAATGAGATGATAATTCAAAATCCATCCTTTTTCCAGGGCTAGTGATATATACCAAGTATTATTTTGATCATCAGCAATGAGGGATGTAGAAGAGGAAGTACAAGGAGGCAGAATTTGTGCTGGAACTCAGGGTCAGACAAAACTGATAGAAAGAATCATGGTATATGGTAGTTGAAAGCATACTGAAGCTGACTGTTGGGAAACTGAGTGCTAGGCCAGCTCTATAACTCGTTATGGCAGCTTGAGACTCTCTTCTCTTCTGGACATCACCTTCTTCATATTTATAATTGGGGTGTTAGCTAAGTGGCTCTGAAAGCCCTTCCAGGTCTAAACACCTGTGATCCTGTGAGTATGAGTGAATTCAGACTAATCTCATCCTGTCTCTGCGACTTTGCTCTTCTCAATCTGACTAGTTAAGAGCAGGGACATCCCCCCAACCCTAAAATAACCATTATTTTCATAATTCAAAAATTAAAATTGAGAAGTTTTAAGTTTGAAAATCTTTTCAAAATTTATATATTATACAACGTCCTTGAAAAGGCAAAACTATGGAGACAGAGAACTGATTAGTGGTTGCCAGGGTTTGCAGGTGGGGAGAGGGGTTGGCTACAAATTGGCTGTACAAGGGAATTTTCGAGGGTGATGGAACTATTCTGTGTCTTGATTGTGAAGGTGGTTACATGACTGTATGCATCTGTGAAAACCCATAGAACTATATACCACAAAGAATAAATTTTACTGTATGTAAATTTAAGAGTCACTAAATAAATGTTTTTTAAATAGAGCAGCAGCTTTGTTGGTGATGTGCATCCCTTTTTTAAAAACGTTTGCATCATTTTAATATATTCTAGATAATTTTCCAGGTATTACATTTACCTTCTTACTTGTATATCTAGTCTCTTAAAAGTGCCTCAATTCTTAGCACATACTTTAAACATATATAATGTGTATTGTAAAATAAATACATTGTTTTAAAAATATGGCAGTTATAGTCTTAGGAGACTTTCTAAACAACAGATTTATTGAGGTATAATTTACATACCATAAAGCCATCCATTTGAAGTATACAGTTCAATGATCTTTAGTAAATTTACAGAGTTGTGCAACCATCACCACAATCTAATTTTAGAACATTCCTCCACCCCAAAAAGATCCCATTTTCAGTTTAAGAGACTTTCAAAAAGTAGAAGAGCAGTCAACCTGCTAGTAAATTTACTTACACAGAGTTACGGGATTTTGAATGTTGGAAAGCTCTTAATACTACCTAGCTCAAACTCCCACCCCATGTTCAAATGCCTCTAGAACACATCTGATGGGTAGTTACCCAGCCTAGTCAGACAACATTCAGTGATAAGTAAGTGACTGTCTTGTTTAACAACTCCTTTCATCCTTGGCCGGGTCTGTTTATTAGACAGTTATTCCTCACTTTGAAGCACTGAAGCTTTACGTGGGTAATCCCCCACATGCCCTAACCCTCAGCCCAGTAGTCTTAAAAGACTTTGATTTTATAAAAATCAAAAGCAGCTCTGTTCTAGGAAAAAGTTGGCAATCTCTGGAAGTGAGAATTACGTTAGTATCCAAGGAAAGTGGCAGGAAAAGTTTAAAAGAAATTATTCTTGAGCACTTGAGGTTCAAACAGAAAGCTGAAGTAAGTAAAAGAAGCCTGCAAGCTTTAAAGCAGAAGGAAAGGCCAAGGGAATTGAACACAGCATTCAAAGATGGGCTGGTGCAGGGGGCTGGGGGTGGCAGTGGCTGTAGAGTATGTTCTGGGTAGAAGGACAAGGAGCAACAGAGTAAGAAGTTAGCAGACACCAACGGGAAAGTCCAAGTGCCGGCTTAAAGCCATTCAAGACAGAACTTTCACATCAACCAAGTCAAAAGGAACCGTCAGCAAAGTAGACCAAAACCACTGAAACTAAGATTATTTACATTTTTGGTATATTATAAATGCAATGAATTCCCTCACTTCCTGCTAAGTGGATAATAGCTTGCATGACTGATCCTTGTGTATTGCATTGGATGAGTAAAAAGACTGAAGGAGAAGTCACAATCCTACAAACCACGGAGAAATGCAAGGAGAGCAGATATGCTGGATGCCTAGGAAATTACAATCTGGAAACAAAATCACCAGGGCTGAATTCGTGGGTTTGTGACTTGTTTAATCACCTGGGACCCTAACATTTGATTTAATGCTCTGCTGTTGCCATTCTGAAAATCTTAGTAATTTCTTAACAGGGGTCCCTGTTCTCATCTTGCAATAAGCCCCACAAGTTAGGTAGCCAGTTGTGAAAACCATTCAGACCTGGGTTTGGGGGTGAGAGTAATACCACATATCATATTTGTGTGGTCCCTTAAGGTTTCTGAGTCCTTTCACAGACATCTCACTTGACCCTTACAACCTAACTGCTAAGGAAGCCAAAAAAGATGAGGAATAGTTGTGGTTTGTTCAAGGGCACAGAATCAGAGAATTTTAGAAGAGCTGTTATCAGCTCTCTGGTCAATCTTTGCCATTCTTCATTCTACAAATAAAAAAGTTCAGGTTCAGGACAGTTGGAAGACTTGGCCAAGGTCACACACAGTATATTCCCAGGAAACAAAGCTTCTCGTGTCTACTCCAGGATTCTCTCCACAATGTCGTGTTGTCTCCATGGAAGTTCTGGGATCGTGGGTTATTTGTTTTGGCAGGCTCAGAGTGGGTACTTAGTGAGTGTCTATGTAAGTACTTCCGTTTTTTAAATACTGTATTATTTACACGTACAGTCTCTGATTTGATTGTTCCAACAAGTGCATAAAATAAGTGAGGTAGCTATTGAGATCCTCTTTGCTAGTGAAGGAAACAAGTTCAGAGAGGTACCTGTATTGCTACAGGGCTTCATAGTGACCAGGGGCAGGCTGAACAGGCTTTCACCCTTTTTCATAAACTTCTTAACGCTCACCCAGAAGGAGGCCTCCTTTCCATTTCCTTCTTCAGTATATCATCACTGTTCTGCCCACATCAGCAAGAAATCAGATATTTATTTAGCACTCGCTCTGGATAATGTCTCTAAGAGAAACCAAAAAGATGTTTAGATACATATAGCCACACAGAAAGATGGTGACAGTGTCCCATTTGAATTTTAGAAGTGAAAGAGATATTGCAGTTCATGTAATCCAACGAAGAAGAAAACTGAGAACAGCCCTGGGCTGCACAGGAAATAGTTACAGAAAAGACCCAGATCTTGCTTCCAGGGTAGTACAAACTTCTGCAGGTCCAAGTCCTTTGCCTGGTGACTTGAATTATCCCCTCGTTCATCCCAAAGTATCAAAGCTTGAGAGTCAGCTATTCACAAGCTCTCATCTGCATGACTTGGGACAAGACTACAGATGGGGACACAGGATCCAGGGCACTTACAAATCATTATAAATGTGTTAATCTGACTAGAACTAACTTGAGGAGGTTAAGAAAAATAACACTAATTACACTTTAGTGTTTTCACAGTACTGCATCTGTAAAACAACCACAAGGAAACAACAAATAGGGAAGAGGAGAGAACAGGTACACAAAATTAATAATTCCATTGTTCTCAAATTTGAACACGGAACAATGATTACCCACACTGGAAAAAGCAATGGAAAACTGACATATAACAGAGGTGTCAGTGCATATCAGTGGGAAAAGGATGGATGTTTTAAAATAAGTAGCACTGGAACAACCGGACCTTCTCCCTCTACCTGATGCCATACACAAAATTCAATTCCAGGAGTATTAAAGACAAAAATATGAAGATTTTTAAAGGCAATATAGGATAATATCTTCATGATCTTGGCCCAGAAAAGGATTTCTTAAACAAGACATAAAAAGCCTAACCATACTCATACGTTAGACTTTCTAAAATCTATTTACCTAAAGAAACCATAAAGAAAGTGAAAAGCCAAGGCATAAACTGGGAGCAGATATTTACAACATATATAACTGACAAAGGACTAATATCCAGAAACATATTTAATATAATGAATTAAATTCATTCCCTGTGAACAGAGAGAGAAACAGTAAAATAAAACAGAGGCAAAATACATGAACAACATTCCTCAAAGAGTGAAAGAGAAATCCAAATGATCAATCAAGACATGAAAAATTGCTCAGCCTCTTTAATAATCAGGGAAATGCAAAATAAAATGATAGTGAAGTACCATTACACATCTCTATATGGAAGAAATAATAAAGTCTAATAATACTACGTGTAAGAGGGGATGGTGCAATGGAAACTTGGCACCTGCTAGGTGCACAGTGATTTGGTATAAACAGTTTAACTTTTCTTCCACTCAGTAATTCTAGCCATAAGTATGTACCCTGGACTTGGAGGGACTCCCGCCAAGTGCAGCAGGAGACACGTGCAAGGATGGTCACAGGCGTTGTGCTAATCAGCTAAAACAACCAAAATGCTCTTCAATAGTAGAATAAAGAATACACTGTGATTTATTCTCATAACGGAATATCATACAACAACAAAAACAAAAACTATAGCTGCATGCATTAATCTGGATCAATCTCACAAACATAGCATTGAATGAAAAAAGCAAGTCACAAAGAACATGTGTGATACTATCCATTTATATGAAGACATAAGCAAAACTAAACTTTAAGGATGCCAACACAGTTGTTAAACTACAAAGAAAAGAGACGATTATCACAAAAGTCAGTGTAGTGTTACCTAGAGAGGAGAAGGAGGGTCATGAGAAGGGCACATGGAGAGCCATGTTCCAGTCTTTACGCTGCGTGGTGGTAATGCCGGGGTTTGATTGAACACCAAACTAGTTCATTAGACTAGGGCATAGTATATTAAATCATGACGTTACCATTGTTATGTGTCAAATCTGAGCAAGTATCGACAATTTCACACAGTTTAACAAAAGCTATGTGTGTGTTCATGCGATAGGGTCTGTGTATGATACATTTAATAATAAACAATGAAAAAAGAAAGAAACACTGCCTAGGAGTCAGGAACCCTAGGTTCTAAGATAGGTCTGACTTCTAAGACCACGCAGGTATCCTTTACCTCAGTTTCTACAGAGAAGCAGTGTAGCCTAGTGGTCAAAGATTAGGTTCTGCAAATGGCAGACTCAGGTTTGAATCCTGGCCTTGCCGCTTATTATAAGCTATATCCCCTTGGCTCAATTACTTAATTTTTTTGGTTACTGATTTACTCATCTGTATAAAGCAGGGTTAAGTGATTGCACCGATTTTACACAGTTACTATGAAATGTATGTAAGTGTGTGTATAAATATAAATGAAGTATTGTAATGTGTATATGAATAGCTTAGTGTCTGGCACTTTGTAAATGACTTACCAATCTTAGTTGTGTAACTAGGTCCCATTTCTTCAGAGGGTTTCAGAAAGGTGCAAATGAAGAATTATGTGACTATGTTTTTAAAAAACACAAGATTCCATGCAAGGACCATGACTATCACTTTTCTTATCCTCTTACATGTCCACATCAGTCCATTGTCATTCATTGAAAAAGCAACACTATCACCTTGGCGACATTAGAGACAAAACAGCCAAAAGGAGTTAGGATAGAACCACCACTACCTTCCACGCAGTCTTAGATGTGAACAGAACTCCTGAATTTCTTAACAGATAATTAAACACCAGACTCTTCCTGACCCAAGCTCCTGGTGCAAAATTGAGATTCTTGAAATCAAGAGAAAAAGGCCTTTCAAAAAACCAGCTAGAGGTCAACCAGTCCAACCCCCTCGATTCACAGATAAAGAACCAAGGCCCAGAAAGGAATCTAATACAATCCCAAGCCACCTTTCCAGGGGACCCGGCTGCACCAGTCGGGCATGGTCAGCCACGACTTCCCAGGTACCAGGAGCAGCAGCTCTGAGTGTACAAAGTTCATTTTCAGACAGAGCTGCAGGTTGCCCAGACTAGGGTGGATTTCTCCCTCACTAGGCTTTGTAGATGGCTTGGTTTTTCCACCCTGAAACTTTTTTTAAAAACTAGACATTGTACAAACTATTTCTATATGGAACATTAGAAAATAAACAGGAAACAGGAGATATCTGCTGTGGAAACAGAACAGACTGTGCCAACAGTTCCCACCCCACCCTCACAAGCCACCCCAGCCCCCTCCCATTAGCAACAGGCACCAAAGGCTGGAAGCTCAGTTTAAATCTGGGATAAGAAGAAAGCTTAAAATCCCTGGTTAATCTTATATTCAATCTCAACTAACTTAGTTTAAAAAAAAAACCATGTGGAAAGAAGGCAAGTTATGTAAAAATGTAAACATAGCACAGCTCTCTCATTCATATTTCAGGTAAGAACCTCAAGTTTTATATTATAGTTTGGCTGGTACTGCTGGTGAATTGAGAGAATGCAACAGGCTTCCCAAAATTCAAAGCAAAGTGCCAGCTATATCCTTCCAAAAATTTTCTAAGATTCCCTGAGCCCATGTCATAGATATCTAGGTCTCATCTCTGGGCCATTGTATTGTTGGGTTAATCCTTTATTGGGGTAAAAACTGACCTTGGCAATCCCCATTATGTCCCAGTACTATTCCAGGAACTCAAAATAAACCAAACATTAATAAAAAATCAAAATGAAAATAAATATACTGAGCATTCCCTTTATTCTTCCCTCATTGAATTTACACTGTCTTTTACCCAGAGGATGCCCTTCTTAAGACGAGATTTGCATAGGTATGAGTGAGTGACGGTATTTACAGTGGCTAGACTAGTCAAGGATGGTTATTTACTTCGTGTAGTGATGCTGGTGAGCTCCAGAAAGCATGGCCCAGAAGTAAAACAAAACTGTCAATGGTTTTGTGACTGTTGAGTTACCTTATAAGGACCACCTGCAAAGGTGATCAAAGTGGACATACTGCATGGATTCTCCTATCCTAGACCTTGTATGCTCTAGCTACTCAGTTTCGCTGGACAGAATTCACCTCGGTCCAGTTCCATTGTTACTCACAAAGACCAACTTCAGTGTTTAAAATTGAGAGAAGATTGTGGTCCAGCTGCAGACATAGCAACGTATGAAAAAGGTTCTTAGTTGTCTGTTTAATCCTTATTCCAGACTGGATAGTGATTATGAAGCTAATATTGAGATATCACCCCATTAATCATTTGACAGGTATCCAGCTGCTGAGCTTAGAATGACATGTTGCAAGTGATGGGAAACCTGGCAAATCTTAATGACCACTGTCATCCATCAGTCTGCTTCAGGGATCCACGGCCGCCTGCACTATTCCTTTGGCCTAGTTATTACCTTGTAGTGGACAAGGGGCCACAGTGATAGTTAAGGTTCTTACCCATTAATTTATTACATAAAACAGCAACCCCTCCTGCCTGTGATGTGTTACTCCTATGTGGAGCTTATAAAACTTCATCCCTTTGGGCAAAAGTGAAGTGTTTCCTGATGGGAAAGTGTTGATCATGCTATGGGGGAGCAAGTAGAAGGTCATGAGTCCACTGTTCAGCCAGAATGGAGGTGCCTATGGATAGGGAAAATGGGGAACCAGGATGCAAGTTGGAGAACTGGCACCTGGAGTTAGGCTACATAGCTCATGTAGAGAGTCTCCCTGTACAGAGAGGCCCCGACTTATGATGGTCTCACTTAATGATTTTTTGACTTTACAATGGTGCAAAAGTGATACACATTCCAGTAGAAACCATACTTTGAGTATCCATGCAACCATTCTGTTTTTTACACTTTAAGTACAGTATTCAATAAACTACATGAGATATTCCACACTTTATTATAAAATAGACTTTGTGTTAGATAATTTTGTCCAACTGTAGGCTGATGTAAGTGTTCTGAGCATGTTTAGCCAGGCTAAGCTATAATGTCCAGCAGGTTAGGTGTCATAAGTGCATTTTTGACTTATGATATCTTCAGCCTGCAATAGATTTATTGGACCATAACCCCATCATAAGCTGAGTAGCATCTGTATTGGCAAATTTGTTATTTTATTAAGTAAATCAGAAGATTTCTTTATAACCAATGATTGAAAATTATGTGTGCTGTGGATTAAATAAAATAACAAGGAAATGCTTTGGAAATTTAAGTGTTATTCAAATACTCAATTAGCTTGAACATTTGAATGGCATAACTTTCAGATCTCCTAGCAAAGTTAACAGCATTACACAGAATCAGATGGGTTTTAAAAAATATTTCAGATGAATAAAAAGTATAAAGAATAATTATAAACACCCATGTAGTCAGCACCTAGTTTAATAAATAAAAATTACCATATAAATTACCTTTCCTCAAAAATTTTAGAATATCCTTTCCAAGTTAAACAAAATATAGCTGAATCCCCCATGACCACTCTTGGAGAGTTTTCCCTTCACCCAGATTTAACCACTACCCTGAATTTAGTGCTTATCATCTGCATGCATTTTTCTTAATACTTTGACTACATTTGTCTCCCTAGATAACAGAAGATATTATGGTGTATGTTTTTAAGTTCTAAAGTGATATGCTCTATGTATTCTTCTATAACTTCCTTTTTTTGCTCAATATTATGTTCAAAAAAAATTCATTCATGTTGATTCATGTTTCTGCAATGTGTTTTCACTGCTGGATAATATTCCACTGTATGAGTAAACCACAATGATGGATATTTAAGTTTTTTCGTCTGCTTTGCCTTCTTTACGTAAAAAAAAGGTGACACAACTTTTTGTGCAAATGCTGAAGGAGTTTCTTTAGAGCCTCTACCTAAGAGTAGAATTACAGAGCTATCAGGTGGAGGCCTTGTCAAGATTAGCTGATATTATCAAATTGTTTTCCAAATGACTGAAGCCTTTCACACACCCGTTGCCTCATCTCCTCTCCAGCACCCAATATTGTCAGACTTCCACTTCTGCCAATCTAATGAATGTGATAAGAACTCTCATTGTGGTTTCAATGAAATCTGTAAATGTATATCCTTTATCATAATACAAGTATATTCATTGCAAATATCTTATGCCAACATATGACTTATCATTTTTACTTTTTTCATGAAATTTTTCAGATAAACAAAAGGATTTTTATTTCAATATGTTAAATTTATGAGTATTATCTCTTATATTTTGTTCTTGTTGTATCTTGGCACAAGGTGCAGAACAATGTAGGTGCAATATGCTACCATTTGTATGAAAGGTGAACAGGTGAAGAAAATGTAGTTGTATTTTGTATGCATGCAAAGAAAATTTGGAAGGCTACACAGGAAACTATTAACTATGCGTATTTGGGATGAGGGTAGTGGTACAGGGCTGGGCAAGGGCAAAACTGTGTGGATGGGAGAAAAATTCCATTCTAGTTAAGAATAAACAAATGAAGTCAGAAGCAAGGCCTTCTTTTCAACAAATGGGCACAATGAGTGGTCCTGCTGGGAATTTCTTTTATCAGTTGTTGTAGAATGGAATTTACTTAGAACAAGTCTGGAAAGTTTTGGGATTTTGCAGTTAGAATTATAATAGAAGGCCTACCAGCTGTCCTTATGGCCTCAGGATACCATTAGGAGCTTCCTGTAAGTTTCCCATGGGTCTTTTCAAGGAAAAGATGGATTTGTTGTTAGTCCCAATGTCTAAGGAAAAACAGAGATTAATAGAAAGCAGCTGTTTAAATGGGTGGGGATGGTATTTCCTTATTGCAGGACATGGATCTAAAACAGAGGCCTAATTAATAGCTTAATTTAATCAGACCCCTCTCAGTAAAGTTCAAACAATGTCTTTTGGGAATGAAACTTGATTTGAATCCATTGAGTCAGGGCTTCTTGAACCTCTGAATGAATCGCCCTTAATGTTTTACAGTAATTTAACACAACATTATCCATTACATAGATGTCTCACCAGTGCAAAGCCATTAGTAACCAGACATCTCATGGGCCTATTCATTCACATTTCATTTGGGAGAGAACTAGCCTTATATTTGCTATAACACTCATGTTCGTTAGACTTATGGACAGACTGTCTAGCCCCTGTACTTTGAATAAATAAACTGCCACAGCTCTTGATGAATTTTTTTTAAGTTCTGTGTTACTGTTTTTATTGCCTTCCTTTAATTCTGGAAGAAATTAAAGGCAATGAAAGCATTGATAATCTTGAGGTTTTCAAATCGGGAGTGTGTGCCCTGATTACTATTAACAGACAAGGATATGGCAAACTGAGAGAAATCATTTGCTGACCCTCAGTGGCCATAAACCCTTACTTATCAACATGCTAGATGAACATTCTGTAAAGGTATGCACAGTCGCTAAACATGTGCAAGTGAGCATCGCTTCACTTGTATAAAATCAATCCAAGTGTTTACCAAAGCCCCTACGAGGGAGGATGAACTACCCTGTTTCCCTGGAAGCCCAATAACAGGATAACCTGCACAATACCATTGAAAAACTAACGACATGTGGAGCAAACCAGCCGTGCCTAATAATTCCTGGAACCGTTTCTTTGTTCATATGTGCAATACGATAGCTACACAAGCTTGGTGCTACCGAGCATCTACCTAAGGAGTCCCGGAGATAATCGGGGTGCAAAAAAATGAAACAACAACAACAGAACACTCTTTGTTTCCAAAAATCTTGAATGTGGGATCTTATTTTAGAGAATAGATAGCATTGCCAGTGGAATATAGTCAATTGATAAAGATACCTGTGAATAGAAAATGCCCAGAGCCTTGACTGCGTTGTTAATCAAACCAACCATTTAAAACACCCACACAGAATGCAAGAAAAGAACCTAGAGAAATATTCATTCTTTCAGAAGTGAAAAGAATCAATAAAGTACCCAAAAATATAACCAGAGTCAGTTTAAATGTTTTTTGAGAAGAGGACCCACTCTGGCAGGGCAATGTTTTGCTACCTGGGCAGCATACATGGAAACAAAGAAAGAAAGAAGCCTCTTTACTACCGCAAAGCAAGCACAGACTGCATAACCAGAGGCAAACTTTCATTTCTCTCAGCTACTAGTCTTCTCACCTCAATTTTACACAGTTCTTAAAAATTCAATGTACCTTAGTATGACATTCACATTGTTTATAGTCAGACTATTTTAAATGATAATATTTACTTAAGCTTTTAAAATTCTGTTTTAAAAAACATAATCTCATCAAGTATTTTACGAGAAAAATCTTATAATACATTGATTTTATTATTTTAATGTGATTACTTGCAGAAGAAATATGCTTATAAGAATATAGAAGTTAAAAACACACATGAGCACTATGTCGTGGCTAGGTAATATTTTTTAATCTCTCTTGATTTTAATTTCTTTATAAGTTGCCGAAGATTTATTAATTCAATATTTACATATATTATCTTAAATATTAATTCAATGTTATATTAAATTCAAATTCCAGTAAGAAGTTTAGAAAATATATTTCAATCAATATTGAGATGTAATACACTGTTAATATTAAGAAATGATCAAAAAAACAAAAACACCTTACAACTCTACAGATAATATAAATAGATTAGGTCTAGAAGACTACATAATGTGCAATATTGCCTAAAGTTTATATAAAAGGACCAATTATATAGATTTACCATTCATTTAAATTATAACTCAATGTAGTTGTATGTATTTTTAGATTTACATATTTTTAAATAATAGAATAGGTAATTACTTATTTGACCTATAGAGCAATTGTAAGGAATTTAGATAGCACCATATAATCTAGTTTTTTGTTAAAACAGAAATACAAAATTTTGAATTAATTAATATGCCATGCTTGCATTTTTATTTCCTGCTGTGGAAAAAACAGCAAAAAGAGGCAGACATATTTAACCCCAAATAATCACAAAACAATTTAATTTATTACATGGCTTACTTTGATTAAGAGTGTAAGTAATATTGAATTAAAATTTAGTTCTTTTTTTTTTTTTGAGACAGAGTCTCACTCTCTTGCTTGGGCTAGAGTGCCGTGGCATCAGCCTAGCTCACAGCAACCTCAAACTCCTGGGCTCAAGTGATCCTCCTGCCTCAGCCTCCCAGGTAGCTGGAACTACAGGCACGCGCCACCATGCCCAGCTAATTTTTTCTATTTTTAGTTGTTTGGCTAATTTCTTTCTATTTTTATTAGAGATGGGGCCTTGCTCTTGCTCAGGCTGGTCTCGAACTCCTGACCTCAAGCAATCCACCCACCTCGGCCTCCCAGAGTGCTAGGATTACAGGCATGAGCCACCGTGCCCGGCCAGTTCTTTTGTTTTTATTTTACCAAATAATATTGAAAATTTCTAAAACTTAGTACAAAAGATCTTATTCTAGCCTTTTAAAATTATAACTAAATTATAAATTTAAATTTATAACTAAAATTATCATAAATCTGTCATTTTTATCTTTTTATAAAACAAAGAAATATAGGCCTGAAGTCTCTTGCATTTATTTGTAATCAAACTAGATTGATTTTCTCCCTCTTTAGGGGTCTTCGAGACCCCCAAGAGATTTGCAGTAAGCTGTTGCCTATTTGTGCTGACAACCTTTCTCGGTTTGAAAAGCAGTTCCCTGCTTCCAAGAGCTGGTAGAGATTGAATGTCTGCCTTGGGACGTCAAAGTATCATGCAGTGCACTGCCCATCATGAACTGGGTGTTATCTGAACCACCAACTATAAAACTGAATGTGCCTGGCAGCAATCCATTATAAAACAGAAGTGGAATATACAAAAATGGATCTTAACGGGTCCGGGATACACAAGTAAACTGCACAAGAGGTGGCTTAGTAATTCCTCCAATTGCTTTTCTACGTCTCCCTCACCCCACACCTACAGCCGCATGGGGAGTTCCCCAGGAACGGTTAATGGAGGAAGAAACAGCCTGGGCCTGGTCTGCACACTGTGCCAGCCCCAGACGGACAAGAATGGCCTCTCCACCAAAACCCCACTCAGTGGAGGCTTCCAAGTCAGTGATGAAAAAAAATCTCTCCAGCAGGCGGGACTTCAAGCAGCATGTCTAGTTGTTCACTTTGTTTAGAAGGAGAAATTGCCTGAGGCACATATATCTACATCGACTCCTGGGTAGCATCTAATAGGTTGTCCACCTGGTCGGGGACTTAAAACAAAATTTGAAAATCAGTGAAAAGGAAGTCTGAAAAAGAACACTGTGGAATAGGCAGAGTGTGAAGATATGTGTCCCATGTAAATGCCCTTTAAGATGCTAGGGTTTCCTAAGATCAGGGGTCCTCAACTGTGAAACAAACCTACAACATGCAGAGCATCCACCTGGGCTGCTCTGTGTCACCCAGTGGAACTTGGAGGCAAGAGGAATTGATGCGAACGTGAAGCGCATGCTACCTGCTGGACCATGGGCAATGGTGTTGGTAGTGAAGATACAGAGCTTTGGGGAGACCAAAAACACAAGTGTGTTTCCCTGAGCCTGGACCACTGCCAGTGTCTTGAAACTGAAGGTAAACACAAAGCTTTGCTCATTGACACAGCCACACCCAAGAGCCTGGTTAAGTCATCGCCCTCTGCCCCAGATACAAACACTACCTATCTTCCAAGCACATTAAAGGCTTAAATACTTTATATTCATTGTTTATAAAAAGCCTCTCTATAAGGCAGTGACATTAAGCTGACATTTGAATGGCAAGAGCCTGATATGTGAAAATCAAGTGGTAAAGCGATGTGGTAAAGCTAGGCGCTGTGGCTCACGCCTGTAATCCTGGCACTCTGGGAGGCTGAGGCAGGAGGATCGCTTGAGGTCAGGAATTCAAGATGCAGTAAAGAATTCAGGCAAAGAGAACACCTAATGCACAGACTCTGCATTGAAAATGAGCGTGGCCTGTTCCACGAACAGATGGAGGGACCGAATGTGGGAAATGAGCAAAAGAGGCATCAAGGATGATGCCTGTGTTTTTCAGCTCGAGCAAGTAGGCGGATGGTGTTGCTGTTTAATGAGATGTGAGCACCAGGGAGGAAGCAGATTTGGGCAGGGAATCAGTTCTGTTTGGCCATAGTATGTTTAAAATATCTCTTACATGTCTTTGTGTAGGTGTCAAATAGGCACTTAGATTTATGAGTCTGGAGTTCTGGGGCAAAGTCAGGACAAGAGATAGAGATTTGGGAGTACTTGGCATATAACTGACATTTGTTGGGTGCTTACTGCATGCCAGGCATATCTAAGCAGTTTACGAATATTTTCTCGGTTACACTCCCAATATCCCTATGGAGTTGGCACTGTATTATTATCTTCATTTTAAAGATGAAGAAACAGAAAATTTCCCCAAGGTCACACAGCTACTAGGGGCAAAAAGTGGAAGAAAAACCCAGGCAAGTTGACTCCAGAGCCCATGCTCATTATCACAATGCTGTGATACCTGGTATACAGGTATTTAAAGTGGTATTTAAAGCCATGGGATGAGATGAGAACACCCAGGGCAGTATGCAGAAAAAGGGAAAGGGGACTGAAGTACTGCACCATTTAGCAATGTCTGTTCAGAGAATTTCCAGTTCCTCCTGCCTGGTTCTGTACTCAAGATGCTAATTTGTCAATTTGGTCTGTCCCATCAGGAATATGCCTGTAGAGATGACCAACTCCGGTTCTCAAACTAGATCCACCAGTTGTTGTAAATTAATACATTAGAATTCTTATTTACAAGTGCTCTTCTATATGTATGGCTGGCTTTATTCCAATCCCCAGAATGTTATTAATACTTCCCTTTAATTACTTGATGAAAACAGAATGTCTGGACGAGTAATGACCTCCTAAGATGCTAACCCTCTGCGGGGTACTACCTGAAGCACCCAGAAGACCTTCCTGGGCATTTCTTTAGCCACGATATGGGCCATACCAGGAATCCTAGAAAGTAAGATTTCCATGTGCCTTGCTGAAAATTCAAGGGAAGATAAAATTCTGAACTGAGATGCTTAACTCAGAACGCTCCTCAAATAGTAAATACTGTTTCAGCAACTGTTGATGAACTTCGGCGAGGCAAAGACCCTGCCCTCAGGAAGAGCCTCGGCAGCTGAGGGATAGCAAGTTCCAGGCGTGGGCTCTGTGGTGTGAACGTGAGGGGCTCCCACAAGGTCCTCTTCTCTTTGGTATCGAGCAAGTACGTGTGCATACACACAGAGCACATTAGATGCCCCAATGCTTCTCCCTCTCTTTTTATTTTATTCTTAAAAGATTCCTTTATAACTTTTATTTCAGTTGCCATCCCTGGGTCTTAATAAAATAACGCTCTCTTGGTTCTTCAGAAAACCTTTTTTTAAATTATTTATTTTTAATTATTATGGATACATAATAGTTGCACATATTTATGGGGTACATGTGATGTTTTGATACAGGCACACGGTGTGTAATGATCAAACCGGTAATTAGGGTATCCATCACCTCAAGCATTTATTATTTCTTCATATTAGGAACATTCCAAATCCACTCTTTTAGTTAGTTTAAAATGTATGATAAATTGTTGTTAACTGTGGTCACCCTATTGTGCTACCAACTACTAGGTCTTATTCATTCTATCTAACTGGCATTTTTGTAGCCATTAACCATCTCCCCTCTATCCCCATCCCCTCCCCACTACCTTTGCCAGCTCTGGGAACCGTCATTCTACTCTCTGTCTCCATGAGTTCAGTTTTGGGTTTTGTTTTGTTTTTAGCTCCCACATATGAGTGAGAACACGTGATATTTATCTTTTTGTGCCTGGCTTATTTCACTTAATATAATGACCTCCAGTTCTACCCAAGTTGTTGCAAATGACGGGATTTCATTCTTTTTTATGGTTGAATAATATTCCACTGCATACACATACCACATTTTCTAATTCATTCATCCACTGAGGGGCATTTAGGTTGATTCCATATCTTGACTATTGGGAATAGTGCTGTAATAAACATGGGAGCGTAGCTATCTCTTTGATATATATTGATTTCCTTTCTTTTGTATATATACCCAGCAGTAAGACTGCTGGATCATACAGTAGTTCCATTTTTAGTTTTCTGAGGAACCCCTATACTGTTTTACACAGCGTTTGCACTAATTTACATTCCCAAAAACAGCATACAAGGGTTCCCTTTTCTCCACATCCTTGTCAGCATTTTCAGGAAATCCTTTGACAACTTTTCGAGGTCTAATGGTTTTGACACTCATTTCTTAGACAGCAATTACTTGGACACAATTTCCTCACTGAAGAAAAAGAGGAGGATCTTCCTGGTCAAAAAGTTTTTGTGTCCCACCCTTTCAAGCAGAAGTTTTTCCATGGAGCGGAAATGAATTTTTTTCAAAGAAACCTTCCCTGCCTGACACCCCTCACTTGGTTGGGTCCTATAGTCCCCTATACTCCTTCATTACATTCATCATATTTGAAATTATGTGATCTCTATTTGAAAACAAAGACCACATCTGTGTTATTCATTGCCACCAGTATCTAGCATAGCTCCTGACACATAGAAAGTGCTCAATAAATATTTGTTGAATGACAGAATGAGTGAAAAACACTGAAAACAGGTAGGACAGTTTCTAGCAACATTCAACTACATGATCATTATGATCTTGACCTTGAAGTTTGCATAGTGATCGCAAATTGGGCAAAGAAACTTGAGAAGAGGCCAGGCGTGACAGATCAGGCCTGTAATCCCAGCACTTCGGGAGGCCAAGGCAGGAGGATTGCTTGAGGCCAGCAGTTCACGACTAGCCTGGGCAACAGAACAAGACCCTGTCTCTACAAAAAAAATTTAAAAATTAGCTGGACATAGTGGCATGCAACTGTAGTCCTAGCTACTTGGGAAACTGAGGCAGGAGGATCACTTGAGCCCAGGAGTTGGAGGCTGCAGTGAGCTATGATCGTGCCACTGCACACCAACCTGGGCAACAGAGCAAGACTCCATCTCTAAAAAAAAAGAAAGGAACTTAAGAAGATATTTCTAAATTATTGATATATGATGCTACTTGTAACAAAATTATTGATATATGATACTACTTTCATTCTATACCCAGAGCAATTAATGTAAATATTGAAGTACACTGTATCATCTTATCTGAAACTTTCTAAACCTGGTAAAACTCCTGAATTTCCTCCATTCTATTGGTCATGTTGGCAAGAAATTTCTGGCCAAAGATAATTTATGTTGTGAACTGCTCCTTTAATTGCTGTGGCCTTTAGTGATAAGGTCTCCCCAGGTTGGCTCTTTTTTGTGTCATTATAAATGTCTCATTGAATCAGTTAAGAGGTCCACTGAACTGCTTTTGTATAAACTGCACATATAAAGCCATCTCATAGCATATCATTTAAGAGTCTCATAAAATCACAATTTGATACAGATGGTGCAATTTTATAACATAAGCAACAATGACTTTACCAAGCTATTCATTACATTCAAGAAATTTAGATCTCTTAACAATTTTGATCTCTTGCATGTAGTATATTAGTGTTAAATATGGCATGTTTGGGCCCCTCAAACTGTCAGGGATATACAAAGCTTCTTTTAGAATCATGCTACTCAAAGTAAGGTCTGCAGAGCAGCAGCAGCAGCAGCACCTAGTGCTACAGACTGAATTATGTTCCCCCCCAAAATTAACATATTGAGGCCTAGCCATCAATTTCATGCTATCTGGAGATGGGGCCTTTGGGAAGGAATTAGGTTTGGATGAGGCCCTCCTAATGGGATTAGTGCCCTGTAAGTAGAGACATGAGACACGTGGTTCTCTCTTTCTCTCTCTCTCTCTCTCTGTGCTATGTGAGGATGCAGTGAGAAGGCAGCTGTCTACAAGCCAAGAAAAGAGTCCTCACCAGACCCCAACCATGCTGCTGGCACCCTGATCTCAGACTTCCAGCCTCTAGAACTGTGAGAAATAAATTTCTGTTTTTTAAGCCACCCGGTCAGTCTGCGGCATTTTGTTAAGGCAGCCTGAGCTGCCAAAGACACCTGGGCAGGTGTTTGAAATGAAGAATTTCAGAATCTACTCCAGACCTACGGCATCAGAATCTGCAGTTTTACAAGATCTTCAAGTGATTTACACACTTTCTATGTACAATTAAAGCTCCATTTTGGGGATCTACTTCAAGATAGAATAAAAACCACTTCAACATTTCAACCCCAGGACACAGGTTCCCTGGTTTCAAATTCCAGATTTCATATCAGTCCTTGAAAATGAAATCTGTAAGGTCAGCTTTTCCTGTTTTTGTTTTTTGGTTTTGGGGTTTTTTTGTTTGTTTGTTTGTTTGTTTGTTTGTTTGTTTGAGACAGAATCTTTCTTTTGCTCAGGCTAGAGTGCAGTGGTGTCATCATAGCTCATTGCAACCTCAAACTCCTGGGCTCAAACGATCCTCCCGCTTCAGCCTCTCAAGTATCTGGGACTACAGGCACGTGCCACCATGCCCGGCTAATTTTTCTATTTTTTGTAGAGACAGGGTCTCACTCTTGCTCAGGCTGGTCTCGAACTCCTGACCTCAAGCAACACCCCCACCTCAGCCTCCCAGAGTTCTGGGATTATAGGCGTGAGCCTCTGTGCCTGGCCTCCCTGCTTTATTTTTAACTGGATTTCATTTTTGAGGCCAGAGGTACTGTGTTAGGATATAAATAAACTGGCAGAAGACAAGCAGTCAACAAGAGTTCTTTATTACAGTAAAAACTATCCCAGTGAACCCCACCCCAAAATCGCACATTCAAATATCAAAGAGAACTAACATTAACAGGAACTTGAAAGGAGCAAAAACCTTCACTAATGTCTCTGACTCATTTAACTCTGCTCATGCAAATTTTTGGCTGTCACAGATGAACTACCAGACCCTCCTCTTCCTCTTCAGTTGTCTTTATCAAATTTCCAAGCACCACAGCAACACAGTTAAAGGATTCAGGAGAAAAATAGCATATAATTTCACTTTTTTTCCTGAATCACAAATACCTATACTATTACTCTTTTTACTAGACCCGTGTCTAGAACTAGGTAACATCATGCTTGCTGTTTCGCTTCTTTGTTTTTTAAGAGACTTTATTTTTTAGGGTAGTTTTAGGTTCACAGGAAAATTGAGTGGAAGGTAGAGAGATTTCCCATAAACCTCCTCCACCTTCATATGCACAGCCTCTGCCAGAGAGGCACATTTGTGACAATTGATGAACCTACATTGACGCATCGTTATCACTCAAGTCCATAATTTATATTAGGGTTCACGATTGGTGTTGCACATTCTATGGGTTTGGACAAAATTATAATGACCCATATCCACCATCATAGTACCATACACAGTAGTTTCACTGCCCTAAAAATCCTAAAAATCCACACTTTCACTTTATACATTTGGTGAAGCAGCAACATGGGCTAATTGTGCCCAAAAGCAAGAAGAGACAAGACACATCTGAAGATTTCATACTCCTAATTTTTTTCAACCATAGTGATTCCTTATAGGATATCTTTATTCTGTATCTTATCCTGTATTCCTGATACAGGATATCCTGTATATCCTGTATCCTTATTCTGTATCTTATCCTATATTCTTCATAGGATAAGATACAGATGGCTCTTTCTGAGCAGTGACATCAAAACAGTTTACATATCAGGCTCAGTACACTCACAGTGTTGGCTCTGCCTCTTGCTGATGGTACTTACCTCCTCTGGGGAACAGTATACTTCTTTGGGTTGCCTGTAATAGATGATAAAATAATAAAATTTCCAAAATTTCCCTAGGACCTTTGCTCCTAGGGAATTGGGGCAATGTATTATTTATCTTTGTATCCCAGTGCCTAGCACATGGCAAGTGTTTCCCCAAAACTTGCTGAGATAAAATGGGAGAAGCCAATGCCTTGCCAAGCATTCCCAACCCTATTCCAGTAACTTCTCCCACTACTGCACACATACTTAAATGTGGCATTTGCTGTTATGAGCTCCCAGCATATCATGTCTGCCTTGCCCTTTGTAAAAGGGGCCCCATTCTCAGCCTAAAGATAAACTGGGGAACTGGTCAGAGATGACTGTTCTCCAAGATCTACTATGTGGATGGTCCTTTACTAACTTTCTAATATCTTCCATGACCACGTGTGCACTTATGGTTTTCCAAAGGCTGGCTTTCCCCCACCCCAGCCTTCCCAGCAATTGGAAAAGCATTTCCATTACATGTTTAAATTTACAAATAAGAAGCCAGAGGCTATTTTAAGTAGCTGGCCTTCTGTTCTGTAGAAGTCATTAAACTGCCCCAGACAAACAAACAAAACCAATAACGAATCACTGAGTCTGAAGATCTTTCTGTCTCTTCATCTAGAGCCCCAGCCTGCAGTCCCCTGTCTTGGCTGCATTTCAAAGGCAAAGACTAGAAAATCACATACGGGCAGCACATATGTGATCACATATGTCATATAATCACATATAATGTCAAGAAGTCCCAGGCATAATCCTAACCATCCACCAAGCTGAGTCCCAATCTTCAGCGATACGTGAAGTGCTTCCATGGAAAACACAATCTTTCTGCTAAGTTCCAAGTACCCTTTGCTACATGACAAATGGTTGGGATTATCACTTTTGCTTTCAGCAAACCCCTAAAGAAAATATTATCCCATTGATCAAACATTGAGATTTGATCTTAAATCTATTAATTCCTGGGGCTAGTGGTTAGGGGCGGAGGTCCATGATGTCAGACAGGCTCCTCAAGGGTCCACAAAGGTTAGCTCAGTACGGCAGGATCATATCCAATATCTACACCAACCAAAGCACTTTAGTGCCAGGCTGGGAACATCATAAGCACTGAATACGTACTGAACTAAAAGGTGCTTATTGTACTTGGCCATTAAGAGAAAGAATAATTTCAGAGGCATCTAGGGTAGAAATTTGGTCACAGTAAGTCAAAAGTTGACTCTGAGGTGAATAGAAAACAGCAAGTGAAACTATTCTCCCACAAGCCTAGTTACAAAAAGAACAGAGCCATGAGAATGGAGATGCAGTTTCAAAGGAAGTGTTTTTGTTTGTTTTCACATGAGAAAGACTCGAGTGCTATTTTAAAGGGAGAAGAAGCAAGTAACTGATCCCTTTCATATGCCCCTATTGTACCGTTAGTTTTTTAATTCGTTAGCTATACAATAATTTTTTATAGAGCGCCAACTATACGTGAGGAACTGGTATAGATTCCAGGAATACTTGGGTGAATAAAACCTAAGCTCAAGGAGACTGTGTTATCTTCTTTTGAGTCTTACACAAACTCCCTAAATTTCTCAAAGGAAAGCCCCCCAAGTTCTTGGAATCCAGTGGGGCTCGTCTGCACTCTGCCTGAGAACACGCTGTGCAGTCTTGCACTAGGTCTCCTGCTCTGTCACCTCTTGTAGACTGGATCGTCCTCCAGAACAAGGACTGATCTGTCTTATTTCTGCATCCCAGAGCCTGGCAAAGCATGAGGCAGGGGAGAGGAGGAGGAAATCTAGTTAGCAAACAGGTCACCTCCACATGGGAAAGTTCATTTGCTTTTAACTTTAAGAGGCTGTTTCTGTGCTAAGTGTCTTGCCCAAAGTCACACAGAAGGTCAAGTCTGGGTAAGACTGGGAGAAGGGCCTGATCTCTTGACGGTGATTCTAGTGCAATGCCATGACAACTGGACAATGGTCTCTCTACGTACTTAGAACAGAGATATGCTTCAGGGGTTTCCTCAATGAAATGTTATGAACTGTCACTATTGACTGAAATCTCAACTATTCCCTGAAATTTCTATGGCACTTTCTGTTTTAGAAAGATGTTTAGAAGCCTACTATTGCCCCTCCCCTAAAGGCCACACAGACACAAGCCTGCTCCAGAGGATGTACCCAGAAAGTCATCTTTCTTTCCTCCTCATTCCGACACCCCCCACCCCAGGGAGCAGCTGAGTGCCCCCCATTCTTACATTTCTCTCTCCTCAGAATCAGGATTCAGAATAAGCAATTTCAACACATCCCAAAGACCTGCAGAGCAACTGGCAAGCTCACACTGCCCCCTCCTGGCCCTTCGCACCCTAACAAGGAGCACATATTCACTCTTCCCTGACCCTCTTTTACTCCCATTCCTGTT
>RJWJ010024867.1:0-24437 GCA_004363605.1 Indri indri | reverse complement strand
CATTGAAATTCTAATCTCTGAAGTATTAGGTATTAGGTGGGAAACTTTGAGGGATGATGAGGTCATGAGGGTAGAGCCTTCTTGAATGGTATGAGTGCCTTATAAAAGATGCCCATAGGAGCTTATTTTCCCCTTCCACTCTGTGAGGATACAGCAAGAAGGCATCTTCTATGAGGAATGGCTTCTCATCAGACACTGACACTGGCAGCGCCTTGATCTTGGACTTTCCAGCCTTCAGAACTGTGAAAAATAAATTTATGTTGTCTATATGCCACTCATTTTGTGGTATTTTGTTATAGCAGCCTGAATGGACTAAGACATTGTTATTGCCATACTTTCAATTATGCAACATTTCCTTAAATTATTTTCCTTTATAGTGTCATAGAACAATCCTTTCTTTTCCTTAATTTATAAACCTTAATCTGCATTAAAAACCACCCAGAAGCCTTCAATTTGTTCTTATGTGGAGGTTCAAACCATCATAAAATATTCTCAAAAAATAATTAAGATTCTGAAAGTATGAAGATCTAAATCAATACAAACCTAGAAATATTTATAGACTCCAATCATGTGCCAGGCAATGTAATGGTTGTAAGGGCACAAGGATGAGTGAGGAAGGCATGGTTCTTGCCCTAGAACTTGCTCTCCACTGGGAGAGTCAATGTTTTATGGTGCTTTCCAGAGCGGGGTGTGTGGAGTGATCAAGGCAATACAGTGGGGCTCAAAGAAAACATTAGAACTTCTATTTATACTCATTTATACCTTATATCTAAATGCTACATATTTTAAAATATGATTTTTGTCCAGGCACAGTGGCTCATACCTATAATCCCAGCACTCTGGGAGGCTGAGGCAGGAGGTTAGCTTGAGTTCAGGAGTTTGAGACCAGCCTGAACAATAGCAAGGCCCCATCTCTACTAAAAATAAATAAAAAAAAATAGCCAGGCATGGTGGCATGTGCCTGTAGTCCCAACTACTCAGGAGGCTGAGGCAGGAAAATCGCTTGAGACCAGGAGTTTGAAGCTGCAATGAGCTGTGATGACCCCACTGCACTCTAGCCTGTGCAACAGAGAGAGGCTTTGCTGCAAAAAAAAAAAAAAAAAAAAAAAAAAAAAAAAAAAAAAAAAAAAAAAAAAAAAAAAAAAAAAAAAAGAGAAAGAAAGAAAAAGAAAAAAGGAAAAAATAATAAATTATTTTCTTGACTCTTCTCTCTTCTTTTTTGGCTAATCTAGCTAAGGGTATACTAAAAACCCAGACTTCACCATAGTACATTATGTACTAATATAAGCAATTTGTAGACAAACATACCTACATTGGGGGCGTGCTCAAATTTCTTACTGAGGATATACAATAAAAAATGTGAACTATAATGCAATTTATGGCATGATCTAAAGAGGCCATATGGGAACAAAAATGAAAAACAATTATTTGGGGTGAGAAGGGGTAGGGAGAGAGGAAGGGCAGCTGCGTGGTGATCAGGAAAACCTACAGAAATGACATCGAGTCAGTCCCTGAGCACTGGGAAGGTATCCCCAGTGGAGAAGGAGGAAGAAGAAGAGTGCCTGAGAGAGAGACTCATAGGAGGAAAAACAAAACAAAACAAAATGCGACAACACCACCTAGGCAGCCATGAGACCAGTGGGTATTTGGTGTGATTAGAGGTCAGGGTGTGTGGGAATGGTTACAGAGGAGGCTAAAAAAAGTGCTTTCACTTAGTTTTACTGTCACTGCTTTGACTGGCAAAGAATCTGCATTCAGTAAATATTTGCTACATGACTGAATGACCTGATCAATGAGATTGCAGTACCACAATATACTGAGGTTTCTTCAATTGCCTGTCTCTCCCACTGGGCTCTGAGTTTTGGGATGTCTGTCTTGTTTATGATTGTCTCACCTGTGCCAAGCAGAGTGCCTGTCACATATTGATTCTGGAACAATTTCCTTCTTATAAAAGCCACACACGTTTAAAGATTAAAAACAAAAAGCTAGAAGAAATTCTAAAATTCATAATCCCATTCCTCAAGTCTATATTCCTTTCCTTTCATTTGCATCCTGTGAATCAATAGATCATTAACATCTTCCATGTCAATGAATTACACGAATTGATACATTGTATTATAAATTACATACCCATCACCTTGGGCATTTAGGTTGTCAGAGGTTTTTAAGTAAGATAAAAATCTGACCTCCATTTACAAACAGAGGCTCTTATGGTGTGATGGACTGAATGTGTCCTCCCAAAATTCAAATACTGAAACCCTAATCCCAACGTGATGGCATTCAGAGGCAGGGCTTTCGGGAGATAATCATCAGGTCATGAGGATGGAACCCTCGTGATGGGATTAGTGCCCTTTTAAGAAGAAGCCAGAGAGCCCTCTCGCCCTCTTTTCCACCACGTGAGGATAAAATGAAAAGTCAGCTGTCTGTAATTCAGAGGAGGGCCGTCACCAGAGCCCCAGCATGCTGACATCCTGCTTGGACTTCCAGCCTCCAGAACTATGAAAAATAAATTCTATTGTTTATATATCACCCAGCCTATGGACCTTTATTATAGAAGCTCAAACTGGCTAAAACAGAGGGCAATATGGACAGTGGGCCTGGGGGATAAGAGGTGGGCAGGCTGCCATCAGGAAGGCCAGTGGGGGCTCTCACATTGGCCAGGTGAGGAATGTGGTTGGCCTAATATAGGCTAATACAGGGACAGTGGGCAGGTTCCCAAGGGGACTGGGAGTTACCTAGACAGTGTCATGAGCAGGACTTGACAAGTCATTTTCAGATAGGAGTCGTTTGAGAGACAACTGGAAGATGACAGACCATTGGGGAAACATTACGAGGCTTATTTCTGCAGTTCATTCATTCATTTAACATGTATTATTTCGTTTCAACTCATTTTACAATTTGAATCATGAATTTGACTTGGTCATATAATTTTTAGAGTTGGAAGAAATTTAGCAATTACTGGATATAATGTATTATATCAAAGATGAGTAGCCTGAGGACTAAAGTGTAGTGTAGGGGAAGGGACTTTGAGATCTGGACGTTCTATACCAACCCCTAACTCAGACAATGGTGTGACTATCAACAAATTGCCTAACTTTTCTGAGTTTCGTCATCTCCTCGCTGTAACCATAAGCACACCCACCCGCAGGTGTAATACATATGCATATGTTCTCCTACCCCTTACATTCACAATTATAAACCATTCCAGAAAAATGAGAGCCAGCAGATTTCTTACTAATCCTTAAGGAAAAAAGTCTTCTAATCCACTAATGCAAATATATTTTCCCCTATATTTTCCTGCCTCCTTACAAGAAAATTTTTTACCGGGAAAGGCACACTCACTTTGAGTGTCGAGGTAATGTTAAAATTTAGCAAAGTGCCATGAATCAAAACTCATAAAATACTGTCAACCCTCTAAAGAGAAAACAAAAATAACCAATGTTTCCCCAATTTGATATAAAAAAGCAACCGATTTCTTACATTCAAATCAAATATGATGTGTTATTTTCATATCTAACCTCTCTAATTAGCAAAGTTGTAAAATCTAGTTGGTTCTCCTGGTTTTCCTTCTTTTCAACCTGTGATCTGCCATTATTTCTGCCGTGTCTTCCTCCCGCTCCAGCACCATCGCCAAGGTTCTGCCTGCATGTTTTCAGGCCGCTTCTGGCTCTCAAGGGCTTCTCTCTTGGCATCTTTCCTGAGTGACACCTCCCTTCCCAACTTATCTTATGCACTTAGGGCCCGTGGCACTACTAATTCACTTACTATGTCATTTAAGACTGAATGAATTACTTGTTTCAGGATACATTGGCTTTTAGGCCTTCATTAAAAACGCAAAATAAAACTTTTAGGTGGCTTGGCTTTCAGATTGTGGGAGATCCCTGGGGGATGGCATAGTATCGCCTGACTTACATTGTGACAGGCAGGTGGACACACCACACTTAACCCCACCGTGCTGCCCCTCAGGGTCTCATGTGCTCTCTGTCTTGACACTATTGGACACAGGCAGGATGTGGCTCCACTCTCCCAGTAGAGAGTCAGCAATTCAGAAACAGCCATTAGCCAGTAGGCAAATTTTTAGTATAAATATGAAAATCTTAGAAATGCATTTTATTTTAGGAATGAATAGATCACATTCCTCAGGTAAGAGCATTACTTACCAACAACAGGAAACTATCAAGCCAACTGTAGACTTCAAATGACTCAATGGTTCCCAGCCAGGGCTCCTGGTATTTAGCGTGCACAGCAGTGAATCCGATGTCAGAGACTGCAGGGTGTGACAGTGCAAAGGGGACACTGATCCACTGTAAAAGGAAGCGACATTGGAGCCTTGGGCTATGGATTGTAACTGTCTGGTGTATGCAAGGTTTATACACCTCACAGACTACAGACCTTGGTAGTTCTTTTTCTCACAGAGAAGGACATCAAATCATGTTCTCTTTGGGATAACATTAAATATTGATTTAGAAAAATTAAAATAATGCATTGTCTACTTCTGCGCATGATTATACCATATCAGATAAACAATAGGAGCACTTATCAGAAAGCTCTGGGAATATATCATTTGAGATATAGATAGATATTGAGATGCATGGATACATATATATACACATACACACACGATTTATGTGCTGTGTGAATTAGGGAAAAATATTTATTCATTAAAGTGACAAGCAAAGATCTGATTGAGAAATGTGTGAGTGAAACAAGCCTTCAAGGATAGGCCAGTACTAAGAGTTAGAAGAGAAAGGAATTGAAGGGAGAGATGGTCTGGATGGAGCAAGGCAAGGAGTAGAGGCATATATGGTGTATGGGCATGTGTGTGGGTGTGTGTGTGAGTGTGTGTAGGTGTGTGGGTGTGGGGTGTGTGCATGTAGGTGTGGGTGTGTGTGTGGGTGTGTGTGGGTGTATGTGTGCAGGTGTGTGTGTGGGTGTGTGGGTGGGGGGTGTGTATATGTACTTGCTCCCACTTCTGTTGGGCGACAGGGTTTGCCGGCATGGGAGTGGCTTAGGGAAATGGGAGAGATAAAGATAGGTGTGTGGAGAGAACTTTGAATTGCAAGTAAAGGATTCGTATTTTGTTTTTCAGGCAACCGGAAGCTAGAGAAATTTCTTCTGAGTCTTAAAAAAGATTTCAGTTGAATTTCTTTTGAATTTTAACATTATAGATGTGGACAGTGAGTTTTGAGGAAGGAGGGCGTCAGGGAGAGCAGCAGGTGTTTTCAATACCACCTGGATGAAGGCCACAGCAGCGACATTGGAATGGGAAGATATTGGTGCTAAAAACGTTTATGAAGAGAGAGGCAATGACTCGTAGATCACAAAAGGAGAGAGAGCTCAGAGAGGGAAAACCAACAGAGGGACCTCAAAATTACAGTTTTGGAGTTCCAAGGGTGATGACAAAATCAACGGAATTAGAGAATAAGAAAAGAAGATGTTTTAAGGTATAAGTTAATTATGTATTCATGTACAGCAGTTAAAGCTTGGGAAATAACCACATTTAGTCTTTTATTCAGCCAACTCAATAAGGCCTTCACCAGTAACCAAGACAGCTTCGTTCTTTACCAACTTAGTTACATTTTGTAGCAGAGCCCCATTCTAACATATTTGCCCTATCATCTTTACACTTGTACACTTGATTTATGCACCTGTGTGTTTTCAGTTCTGGCCTCATACAAAGCAAAGAGAAATCACATATGTCATCAGTAACAAATTCAGCCCCTGGGCTTGTGTTTCTTAGAACACCTGGTGCATCAGTTACCAGAGCTGTCATGGCCGAACTAGCGTCCCTTCCAATGTTCTGCAGAGGGATTTATTTCTGTGTTCTCTGTTTTATTTCTGGAAGTTTATGATGATGCTAAGGAAAAATCAGAACTTCAGTACTGTCCACTTGACTTTAGTAATTTAAAGATAAAAAGTGGAAGTTCTTGAGCAAATTAAATTTTCAATTTCATTCAATTAAACAACGAATTCAATTAAAATACGAATGAATAAAATTTCATGAAATGAAAATAAAATGTCTAGGAGAAAAAGAGGAAGTATTGTCATCTTTGCTAGCATATGTAAATTTACAGTTAAATTGTAAATCTAATTATAGTCCGTTCATTTAAATTTTCCTCCAGGAGGTTATTAGAGATGCTTTAAGTTTTAAAAAAGGAGGTCGGGTATGAGATTCCTTCTTCATCGTTCTTTTCTAAGTGTGTAGTGCAAAACTAAAATGGAGTAAAAAGCTTTCCATTATAAGAAAAAATAAAAGAAAAACAAGGGGAATCCAAGTACTCTGACTATTTGGGGGAAGATGAGTTGTGATCTGCTGTGTCAGCTTGCTCTGCCCAGGGCCTTTGCACAGGGCATGGCCCTATGAGATCTACAGCCGAGATGATACGTGTGTAAGATGAGATAATGTACATGAATCCATGACATCCCCCAGCACACAATGGACACACCATTTTCTTTACACTTCTTTCAATGTTTCGTAGATGTTGGATATTATAAGCATAATTATAATCTTCACGTTTTAAGATGGAGTTTGCAAAGAATCAACCTTGACTAAAATGTGCTCAAGAAACACTAAGGTGCTTTTAATGTAATATTCATAATGCTCATGTCTCATAATTATATAGAACATTTTACCTAATAAAACATAAAAGCACTGTATGATAAATTTTTCCAGTGCCTTATATAATTAAGCCTTTTCTATGTTTTTAGACTATAGTGATGATTAATATTTGAAATCCATGGTTTTTCAGTGGGATAATTTTATGTCCTCTGAGCAGTCTGTGGTTAACCAAACTAACATAAGGAGAGAATAAGAGACTCGTACAGGTTACCCCTAAGATTTAAATTTTGTTAACTCTGCCGAAAGTGTTGCCTTCAATACTCAAAGGAGATCACAGGTAAGTTGCCATCAAATCTAGGCATGAAGAAAAGGAAGACCTAGACTTCTCTAACAATTAAGCTGAGGGCACACTTTTCCGTCAAAATCTAACAAAATGACTAGAGTTTTTCATCTAACTAATTCATAGAGAAATTTAGAATTTTATATAGTATGTGATTTCTTATGTATTACTCATGATGGAAGATAACATTTCTACTAATTTTTGCTGAGTTAGCACAAAATACATTATATTTTACAGGGAAAAACAATGAAGACAAAGCTGTGCGTGTCCCCACTTACCAGGCCTACGAAAATGCAAAAGAGCTGAACGACATCTGTGTAGGCCACCGAGTAGAGCCCGCCCACCAGGGTGTACAGAGTGGCAATGAGCGCGGAGACAATGACAGAAGCACGCACGTCCACGTCGATGATCACGCTGATGGTGGCACCTGAAGTAAACAAACAAGGAAGCTGCGGTTAAGGTGCGCAAATGGATTCTGATTTCTGTACAAGGACATACTGGAAGTTCAGTGATAGCTGATATTTCCCCTTGCATAATTTCCAAAGTGATTGGCTGAAAACAGCTACAGTGAATTTCAGTATTGAAATTTTTACATATTAATTATCTATTCTTGCTTTCTGAAATTAGTGCTTTGCTAACTTATTTATTCAGAGAGCACCTGAAATTTATAACATGACTACAGAATACCCTGAATTACTGATGGATTTAATTCTGTTATAAGAACTTGCAACCATTTCACCATTTGAAACTCAGACTTAATTAAATATAGTTATATGTTGCTTAATGACAGGAATATATATTCTGAGAAATGCAACATTGGGCGATTTGATCACTGTGCAAACATCAAAATGTACTTGCACAAACCTAGATGGCATAGACCACTACACACCCCTGTACAGCATGTTGCCTTACTAACACTGTAGGCAATTGTAACACAATAGTAAGGATTTGTGCTAAACATATTGAAACATAGAAAAGGACAATAAAAACATGGTATTATAATCCTATAGAACCACTGTCACACATATGCGTTCTGTCCTTGCCTGAAAAGTCATTATATGGTGCAGAACTATATATGCAATGTATTTATTCACATTTATGAGAAAACAAGACTTTCTGAGAAGCATGAACTCCCATCTCCACATTTTACAATTAATATATATTTGCTATTTTGCATTTATTCTGCCTCTTGCGAGCATCTGATAGCTGACAAATAGTTAATGTATCAAAGAGTTGAGACAAACATGTAGGAGAAAATCATAAAATCAGTAAATTTTATCTGTCAACTTTTTCTCTCTCAAATTCTTAAAAGATCATTTTATTTTATTTAATTGGTGGAACATGCCAGTTCTGCTCCTATGATACCAATATACTGAAGAGCTTTAGATTTAAATATCATATTTTAAGTAATTTTCATCATCAAATTTTATATTTGTCTTAGAAATAAAATTTATGTCTCTCTTTCTTTATAACATTGTTTATTGTGTTTGTTGGTGCCTATATTCCCACTGAGAATACTGTGGTATGGACAGTTAGAGCCACTGCGGTTCTTGGACTGACAGTTCATAATTCACTTCTTGCTTTACAAGCCCTTTCCCCATTGTTCTCAAAACTACACAGTTTTATGTCATATCAGCAAATGCAGCAATGATAGGTATTCTAGCACACATGCAACAAATCTGTGGTTTTCCATATCATCAATTGCAGCCAACTGTCTTATATTCTCTTCTCACTCTCAATCGGCATGTTAATAGTATACAAACACCACCTGAGATGAAAACCCATCATCTTAAAGAGTAATATAAAATATTTTGATCCAAAATATCAGTACAAAATATTTCAGAGAAATTTTTAGTGCTTTTGGTATTGTTATAAAATTATTTTTTCAAGTAAATATTCAAAAGAAAAATCCAGTAAGGAGTTAGAGGATAAAGACAAAGAGGTCAATTATTTGTCAACTGCTTTAGAAAATTGAGTTGTCATTATATAAATATTTAAAAAGTTACTTTTTTCCTGAAATCATTTACTTCACATGTTGAAACTTTGCTTGCAACTCTGTCATTCTTCTTTCAGTATAGTTCTCCACTTTAGTAACATTTCTAAGTTATATCCCATGAATTATGAAAAGTTCAATTATAAAAGAAAGATTACTGGACTAAGACCCTAAAGATCTGTGGTCCTTACAGATGCTGTCATTTGATTGTAACTTGGTGAATTTAGAGAAGTCAACCACTCCTCTATTAAGAGTATGATAAATTTTTCTCTAAAATATTTTCCGATTAATAAAATAAAATGTGGTGAGTAAAACAAAGTTATAATTTCAGAGCTGCTGTGAAATATTTGTCTACTTATGAAGCTATAAAAATAAATATAATGCAAAAAAGCTATGAAAATCCACTGAATTTGAGCTGTTAGAAGTATAAACATACATTTCTTTAACAAGTTGTAAGATGTTGTCCATTTATACCAAAAAGATAGATTAAGATTCTCCTTTGTTTCAATGGTGAACTAACTATACACATTCACCATAAGGTAATAATAGATATTATACTTGTAAATTCTTAAATACCCTGAGTTATTTTTAATAAATGCTAACTTTGAATTATGTCCATTATTTATGAAGAAATTATAGATATTAATTAATTTATTTCAAGCAATAGCGGTGTTTTCATATATGTTGTTTGATATATGTGAGTCTCTTGTGAGTGTGTAGAGAGAAACAGACTATAATGTATTTTACCTATGTAGTCATGCATGATATAATAATGTTATTGTCGATGATTGACCACATATACATACGTGGAGCTGAAAAATTCCTATCAACTAGCGACATCATTGCCATTGTGTTACAATTACCTACAGTACTCAGTGCAGTAACATGCTGTACAGGTTTGTAGCGTATGGACGATAGGCTATACCATATAGCCTAGGTGTGAAATAGGTTGTACCGCCGAGGTTTGTGTGAGTGCACTCCATGATGTTCCCACAACGACAAAATCAACTTTGGCACATTTCTCAGAACACATACCCATCATTAAGAGGTGCATGACTATACATTGAAATATACACACAGACATAGGTACATATATACAAAAATAACAAATTGTAACGAAGTCCAGAGTTTAGCTACTATGTTCTATATTTCCAAAATACTTTAGAAGCATTAGCTTATTAATTGTATTCTCCCTTCAGGTCTCTGCTATGTAAATTTATCTTTATTCAGTGAGAGTGAACATTTTGTATTTTGTTAGATATTCAGCCTACTCCTTTTTTAATATCTCAGCAGGCAGTTTGTTCTTAAAACCAAAATTTGCTGGTGTTTAAACCAATGGCAAATAAACTCCCATTATTTCTCAGCTAATGAGAGCCAAGTGGGAAGAGAGGTGTATTTTTATACATAATTTCATTAGGATGTAAGTGCAGCAGTAGGTTTGGAGGATTATTTTCTAGCACTAGGGAAGTGCGACACTATCCACTGAGTTATTACTATATTTTATGACTATCAAATTCTCCTCTTTCCCACATCAAGTTGGCAACCAATAAAATAAAATGAGATTATATGGGAGTTTGAGAGAGAAAAGAACAAAAGATAGCACACAATAATATTTTATATTACACAGACCACATATGATGTTAATACTGAAGCCAGAAGACAAGATTGCAGTCTAGAATATATAACATAGAAGAAAATTCATCATATCTTACTTTTGTTCTGACCACTTAAAGTCTGGCTGTAAAGCCCTGTATTTCCATTTCCAAAAAAAATAAAAAAATAAAAAATAAAGAATAGCACACATGAATGCCCAGATGCCAAAAATTGACATGGCTCACTGGGGAAGGCTGAGGAACTTCCAACTCCGCTGATCTTCAAGAAGGAACTCAACGTTCAGTAGGAAGGGTCATACTTCCCCCTGACTAAAAAGTAGGGTATTGCACCTGAAGATTTCCCATGATCCCACTGAAATCTCTCGTTTCCTAAATCTTGCAAGTGGCCTGAGAATCCAAGGGCCAAGGACAGGTCTAAAGAATCTACGTTCAGTTTCTGGATCCCTAAAAGTGTCTACAACCCAATACTTTATGATGTAATGCTATTACATTGAGGAGAAAAGAAGCAACAATGTTATTCTTTTTCTCTTTTGAAGAAAGTATAGCCATATAGGACTCATTCATTCATTCATTTGTGATAGGATTATAACTGTTAACAAGACACAAGTCCTGCCTTCAAGAAACTTACAACCCATTTTGCGTATTGCAAGGAAATTGGGCATGAAATAGGTAAACAGGTAAATAATTATACAACACGTTAAGTCCAATGGGAACAAAATTCCAGGTGCCTGAGGAAACTCGTAGGAAAGGCACTCAGCAAGTTCAGCAGGACTGCTCCGAGGAAGTGACATCTACCAGAAGATCTGAAGGACACGTTAAGGTCGGCTAGGCAGATGGAGGGAGAAAGAGTGGAGATGAGTCCACAGCACAGGCACTGGGCTTGCAAAGTGTCAGCCGCAAGAGCGTAGGGCCATCGTTCGGTGGAAGAAAGAGGGAAGGGAGGGCGGGGGACCGGGGGATGAGAGGAGAGCATCAAAGCCCGGGTCATACTTAGGATCCCTATTTAAAAAGTTTGGTTTTGAACAGGAAAGGGACATGATGAGATTCGAACTTAGAATTTGGCTGCCATGTGGAGACGACAGGAGGAGGGCAGAACTGCAAGCAGGGAGATAGTTTCATTCATCCAAATACGGGAGGCTGGGGTAGGGCTGAGGCAGGTAGAAACAGAGGCGGATGGGGGAGGAGCCAGGTGGAGGCTCCCACAGGTAAGGATGGGTCCCAGAGCTGAGCTGAGTATCTTGCAGGATGAAGGCGGATCTGCCCGAGGGGAGGCAGCGCACTCCTCCGCAGAGGGCGCCACACCTCCCAGCTGCTTCAACAGCTCAGACGTTCAGGCATTGGCAACTGGCGCCAGGCAGGGCACCTCTAAGTCTGCATCTCTAAGACTAGAGTGCAGGTGAGGAGAAGCTCAGGATGGGGAAGCCTTCTTATGTGAGTTATCAAGGAGACATTTTTACACTGGAGGGAATCCTTGTTACAGTCAGCCATACTTAATTTTTCCACTAATAAACCAAACCATTATGCTTTTTAAAATATCAATTTATTGAAATATTCAAGTGCGGTAGTTTTCCTGTGTGACTTACATTACTTACCTATTCCATCAGCAGAGATCTCATTTCTCTAAGAATGTTCTTTGCTGTTGGGACTCATACTTGGTTTTATATTTGTTTTTAATTAGACATATTTTATTCAAAAAGCCAACATCTCTAGAAATACTAATGCTTTAAAAATAGCATGCAAATACTCTTCTTCAAAAAGTTTAAATAGCTTTGTATTTACATTTATATCAGTTAACACGGCAGTTACTAGAAAGAAAACAATGGAAATTAAGAAGTTCTCAGTTTACAGAAAGGAGACTTACTGGAATAAATTAAGATCTAAACCATCGATTTACATGTATTCAACACCAAGAATATATATTGGTGCTCCCCCTAACCCCTGGCTCCTGAACCCTTGTTTTGAAAATTATTTTTAAATGAACTGCACTTTTTAGTTATGCATAATTAATTATGCTTTGATCAAAATCACATGTGACTTAAAAAGCAACCCTTGATCATTATAATTCATGTTATCACTCTAATGATGCAATTCACATTTTAAAAATGGAATTGAGGTTTTATTTAACCTCTGCAGCCACACTGTAAGTAAATACAGAATTTATGTTAACCTTTTATGAATATAAATGTAGCTCTGTATATGGTTTTAATAAAAATCTCTTTAGAAACCAAGGCTGAAGAAAGTAAGTTTGCATATCTGATGTTCAGTTAACCAGAGAGATGCAGCGAGAACAACACTCAGTCGGTCCTTACCCAATGCAGAGAAAATTGCTGCAGCCCAGAACATTTCTCCCATAAGTGCAGGGATAAATAGGAGCCCACCCATGCGTTTTCCATAGATCTGCTGAAATGGGTCTAACATGGTCACATACCCCTTGGAACGCATAGGTTTTGCAAAGAATAGACCACCTAGAAGAAATAAACAAGTGTTTATGAGAAGATAAAAAATTCATAATCTAATAGTCTTTGCCAACCTTTTACTATGCTATAATTTCTGAAATGGAATGTTGTTTTAAGAACATGTATATATATCAAGAAACCAATCTGAAATATTCTGTGAGTATAGTACTGAGAAATATTTATCAACCTAATATAAATTTTTTAGTATATTTAACACTGTATGTGCCCAAAGGACAATTGGATGATGTAACTGAGGCATGTGAGTTAAAAAACCTGTCCAGAACAGTGGTCATTAAAATACCTTGATACCTTTGTATTATCCAGCACAGCATTTGGATATTTTGCATAAGCACAAGATTCAATGAAAGTATACTGAGTGAAAAAAAATGAGGAACTCCATGTTACATAATATTTTTTTTACCTTTTACTAGTTTGATTTACGAAAAGAAACTCAGGTACAATACAAGTTGATTCATTTTTAATGATACATCCATACTGTTTTTGAAAGAAATAAAATATGATTATGGTAAGAAATTCACTGCTCTGATAGCCATAGGATCAAAGGAATTTTTTTTAACATATCATATTCCATAATCAAGAGATCAAATAGTGTTCCATTACTTACCAATTTCTGGTAACAGCTACTTAGAGATTTCTGGTGACGTTTTTTCCACAATAATCATTCACATTGTTTGATTTATTATTCCACTTGTTATTTATACTCCTATTCGTTATGCTTTACTGAGTCAGTCGCTGAGATTTATACTTTCACTTACCTAGAATCAGGCTAAGAGAGTATCCAATTGGTGCCTGAGCCCACGCTAGACCGTAATCTGGTACATAAACTGCTTCAGCTGTGCCGTTGATATACCCTCCTCCGACCCAGGTGGCTGAAATAGAATGAAAAGTGAGGGAATGACATGGTCTTACCTGTTTTACCTTACACCTGCCTGTCCATCGCTGTAGCCACTAGCCGCATGTGGCTATTGAGCACCTGAAATGTGCCTGAGATGTGGCTAGTGTGGACTGAGATGTTCTATGAGTATGAAATCCACACTGGATTTCAGAGTTTTTCTTTTCTTTTCTTTTTTTTTTTATGAAACACCAGATCCAGTGTTTCTTTTCTTTTCTTTTTTTTTTTTTTTTGAGACAGAGTCTCACTCTGTTGCCCTGGCTAGAGTGAGTGCCGTGGCGTCAGCCTAGCTCACAGCAACCTCAAACTCCTGGGCTCAAGCGATCCTACTGCCTTGGCCTCCCAAGTTGCTGGGACTACAGGCATGTGCCACCATGCCCGGCTAATTTTTTTTTTTTTCCTGTATATTTTTAGTTATCCAGATCATTTCTTTCTATTTTTAGTAGAGACGGGGTCTCGTTCTTGCTCAGGCTGGTCTCGGACTCCTGAGCTCAAACAGAGTTTTTCTTTTATTGATCACATGTTCAAATGGAAGCATTTTGAATGTATTGAGCTAAGTAAATTATATTATTAACATTTATTCATCTATTGCTTTTTGTTTTTAAATGAAGCTTGTAGAAAATGTAACATTACATTAGTGACTCACATTGCAAGTCTACTGAGCAGTGCTGCCCTAGATGTGTTCTAAATGTACTTAGTCATCAAACTTTTTAATGTTATCCTATATAATAAATCTGAGTTCAAACACGATATGTCATATGACTATTTCTATTCTCAGTAATTCTATAACTTTTTCCCCAACCCTCATAACATGGGGTCAAATGGCTCTATATCAAAGCCCTTGCATTTTAATTATATTGATCTTTTCTACATTTATCATGGCTATTGTCCTCGAGGAGTACTTTGCGTGTGTGTGAATGTATGTGTGCACACACGTGTGTGTATAGATGCGTGTAAGTAGACGTATGTGTATGTGTGCCAGTGTGTTTCTCATTAATAGTCTTTTCTTAAACTCTCTGAGAACACAGGATATGGCTGATCTGATATGCATCACAACTAAGTTCTACTTACTACTTTAAATTGTTAGGAGAGTTAAAGGAAGAAAGAGATGACACTTCTACTCTAAGGTGTCCTAAAGTGAGTTTAAATTTTCCCTCTCTCTCTCTGAGTACCCAACATATATTAATACTTAGGGTCTAGACCAGCACTCAGAAGAATGCAAAATGTTGAATTCATACCTACTCACTATTTTTTTTATTTTACTGGGTATTTTAGGTATTTCATAGGAAATATTAAGAAACACATCTTTATCAGATATACCAAATTTCTGTAGCATAATAGCTAAAGGAGGAAGGTCAAAAACCAAAGAATAGAAGTTTTGGCAAACAAGTTTGGGCCAAGAATGATCTACAAACTGCCGTTTTTTTCTGAGAAGACAATATAACATTCGGTCCTTGCTGAAAAGCTAATATTGAAAAGGACACTAAATCTTTGCAGTTTATATCCTTTTAAGGTACAATATAGTAAAAATATTTAAAACAATCCCTATATAGAGTTTTTGTAAAATTATGAATGTCACAGGTTGGTAATAAGTTTATCAGATATGAGACTGAATTCTAGGCTGTATTGTTCCATTGGGAATAATACTGAACTCTGATGAGTTCTCCAAAATCTCACAGGTAGATTGTAAGTAAATAAAATAATACGTATGCAAAACTATCTCAGGCAAGTGTTTCTATTGTGTTTATGCCAGAGTTCATCTGGCATATAAGCCAACACAAGAAAGAAGAGGGAGTGTCTTAGGGTTAAAATTAATTTGGAAAAGGCTGACACAAAAAGACTTTCCTGCACAAGAATTTTAAGAACATTTAAATATAAAGTTTATATGTAAATCCTGAAGTAGACATTTAAAAACCAAGTACATATTTAACAACCACTCCCATCTCCACAGCAGCTTTTACATCAGGTGTTAACAAATAGCAAATGCCATCATTTGTTGTTGTCATTCTAAGCCCTGCTGAAATTTTAAAAAGAACTTTTTTTCACTTGGTGTCTAATAAGGGCCTGAAGAAATGAATTCTGTAGGCACAGAACCTGAGACTTTATCTTCTTGCTAGATAACTGGAACTGCCAACACACCGGCAACATTTCACTGCATAAAGTAAATGGTCTGATGGTCTTACAAGCACAGAGCTTATTAGTGATCATTTTTCATTGTGTAGGTCTCTTGTCCCTTGTCCAAAAAGAACTGAATGATTGCAGGTATTATAATGTAGAAGTGAAGACTTCGTTACTTATGATTAAACAAGTCCCTCCATTTTTAATCAATCTAGTTCCTTCTATGCCAGAATTTAATCTCCATGTGTGTATATTTTGTGTTAAATTCATGAGTGAGAACATGGACTCTTTTAAAATATTCATTTTATAAGAATCAACATTTTCAATCTCTATTCTTTATAAAATATATACAAGTCAATGAATCTGAAAAGGTTAGGTAATATGGTTCAGACTTTAAACGAATTATGACATTGACCATGATTCTTTTGAGTTCTGAGAAAGAGGGGAAAAAAGCTTTAAAACTGAGATAGACCATAGCACTTTACAAGAAATAGCATCATTCAAATATTTTCCATACACTTTAACAGCCTATTAGATTGGAAAAAATCACTCCAAATAGTAAAAATACATTCTAAAATGTTATCTTTATGGCCATATTAAATAGAATATTAAACTAGAGTAATGGAACACTACAATAATTTGCAATGAACAAAAATACTTTGATATACAGCAGCTCATTTCTTTCTTTCTACTGTTATTACAAACTATGCACCTTTATAAACAAATAAAGTGAAGCCAGTTACAGGGCTGCATGTGGCACAGGCATGGAGGGCTCAGGTATGGCTGTCAGAAGACCTGGGTTTGGTCCCGGCTCTGGTCCTTGTTAAGCATGTAACCCTAGGTCTTCACTTTACCCCAGAATCCTGTCACAGGAATGTTATAAAGACCAAATGATTCCATGTCCGGTTGGTGAAGAGTTAAACAAATATAAAATGTGAATTTCTGAAAGGTAAAATCTACAGTCTATTTAGAACAATGCAGGTTTCAAATGACCCAACCAAGACATTCAGAACATGGATGCCCCTCTCCCAGACTGGTTTGGTAAACTATTTGGTGTACACAGTGAATCATTTTTAAGTAGCACTTCTAGACTGAAATTGGGCATCATTTGGATATAAATTCCAATGGGATATTTTTCCAATGAGCGCTCAGAGCTCCTGTTAGTTATGGAGTATGTTGCTAATGTTCAAAAGGCTACCAAGACTCTGAAATGATATATGTGTTGTTAGTGAAAGTGTATCTAATATAAAAGATACAGTTTTAAGTTGTTTTTCAGAATTGTTTTCAATGACCAAGGAGAACATGAAAAAGAAACAAATCAGCCTTTAAACAGAACCACCTCAGGGCAAAGGAGGAAACAATAACACAAAGCAGGTTTGAATGACAGAGAGCTGCAGACGGTGGCCCTGGGATTCCTGTGAGGACACACCCTAGCTTTCTTCCTTTTATACCAAGGTCCCTAGAAATCTCTTTTTTAGTGTTGTGGAATCATAATGTGATTGTTTTCCAGTGAAGAATTAGTTATTAAATGAGAGATTTACTTTTCAAAACAGGGCATCAGTCAGTTTGGCATTGTATTGCTCTGAATTTATTTATTCAGGTTAAAAACCATCACTAATTAGTATTCATTGACACTTATCATTTAAGAAAATTCAAAGTCACAACTCTCTGCATATATTAATGGACAGGTTGAGATGCTGTCATCATATTAATTAACAGATACACAACATGTAAGGCTACGACGGCTCCCCCACCTCTTTCTTCTTACTCATCTCCATCCACTCAACAGCTCCGAGAGCCCAGATTTGTTTCATTAATATCCATCCCAGTGATTTATTACAAAATCATTTCGTTCGAGAACCACTGAGTTGAAATCATTTTATTTTTAAGTTTTGAATAAATATAAAATTATTTTAAAAGCATATAACCGGTACACATAAAGGATCCCGACAGGACAAAGAACAAGGTTTGCTTTGTCACTCAGAAGTCACCTGCTGTACACTCACAGAAGCCAAGGAAGGGTGGTGGGCTGCACGGAGCAGGCAGCACCTGCACCTACCTGTCATGGTGAATCCACCAACCAACAAACCAATGTCTCGGCCACCAACTATTATGGCTTCACTGCGCTCCTCTGCGCTGCCACTGTTTTTGGTTCTCCAGGCAGCCCATATTCCAACCAGCAATATCAGAAGGTAGAACACGATGATAGCTACCAGTCCTTCCACGTGGAAAGCCATTTTTCATCTAACGGTCCAGATTCTTCTGCAGCTGGCTACTTCATTAAGACTTCTGAAGAAAATACAGTAATGCATTATAAACCAGCCAAGCACTATGCACACGTAGGCAGCCAGGAATAAACCCAGCTGGCTCGTGAGAGATCTGGTGCCGCTTAAAGAACAAGTACAACACTGAAATTGCAGGTGAAACTGGTATTTACCAACAAGTGTCCACTATATTATCCTACTTCCGTTTAATAACTGGACATCGCTTTGTGTTTTCAAGAAGCAGAAAAAAAATGTAGCTTAACAAATGGAATCACAATCATTTTATATTTAATAAAGTCTTTCAACTTAAAATTAACCTCGCCATGTGTCTTAACTTAGTAACTCAATAAATCATTTATGAAAGATATGGCTGTGTTTGTTTTGTGGAACTCAGTTACTCTACTAGAATTATTCAGTAATGTAAGTGTACCATAAAGGACTACTCTGAAACTTTTAAAATATTGGTTAATTCATTCATTCTTCTATCCATCCTTTCAAACAGTTTCAGGGAATGGTTCCAAAAGTAATCTGATATAAAAATATCTGGGGAGAGGGAACAACTTTAGGAAAATCCATTTCAAAGACACATCAACTTCACATTTTCAACAAGTTCTTGGATTTCAAGTTACTGTATCAACTAAATATGCTTTTGTTGTTTAAAGGGTCCTCCTTCTTCATCCTCTTCCTCATCCACAGTCCTTCATTCGTTTCACCCCCGCCCCCACATTAATGGTATATACAAGAAAGGATTTAAAAACACGGACTGCCTAAAAACATAACAGAGGGGCAAGGGTATTAAAAGCAAGACTCTTAGAGGAGAGCAAGTTCTAAAGCGTTCCCCTTCTGGAATTCTTGTTCTCTTTTATTTTTTTCCTTTCGTAGCCACAGTTATTTCATGAACCTCAATTCACCCACACACAAGTTTCTAGGGGAAACTCAGATATTTGTGCACGCGAGTGGGTGATGAGACCTCCGGCGAAAGAACTAGTCTCCCTCGGATTCAGGGGAAGCAAAAGGTGCGTCCGCGGGCTGGGTGGGCTCTGGGCTCTGCCTTTGTGAGCAACCAAGCCAGCAAGTTCTTTCCCCCGGCCCCCTGCTGTCCTTCCTCGCCCCTCTGCCAGTCTCCTGCGGCCAGACTCTGCAGCCACTTGCACCCCGAGAGCCTTGGTGCCAGACCACCGCTGACCCGCCAGCGCATCCCCACGGAGAGGCAAAGGCGCCGCTCCCCTCCCCTCTAAAACCGCCCGGCTCGGTGCCCACGTCGTCCTCGAGGGCGCGGCCCCTGGGCGCCGGGGCAGCCCGCTCCGCTCCTACCTGGAGTGGTCGCCGTGCGGGGACGCGCTCCGCCCCGGGCCGCCGCCCCCGGGAGCCGTGGGGGTGCGGGTCCAGCGAGGGAGGGTGGGGTCAGGGGTGCGACGCGGCCGGGCGGTGGGTACGAGAGGCTCCTCGCCCCGCGTCTCCAAGCATCTGGGATCGCGCGGAGTCGACAGGTGCGGGCGCCGGCGGAGGGCGCGGCGCGGGGCGAGGAGGCTATCGATCCCAGTATTGGGAAAAGTCCCCTTTATAAGGACGGCCGGCGGGGGCGATCGTCAGAGGTTGGGAGGCGGACGTCAGAGGAAAGTGGTGCTGAGGCGTGTGCCGGGGACGCTGCCCTCGCGAGGAGGGTGGGTGTGCGGGGCGCGAAGGGAACCGGCCCACGGAGCTGGGGCCGCGCCTGGGTTCCCGGCCAGCGCTGCCGGCCGCGGCGTCCCCATCTCCAGGCACGTTCCTGCCACCCCCTCTCCCTCCTCCAGGAAAGGGGGCCGTGATTGTGTAAGGTCATTCCTGATTCTAACTTCTCACGACTCTGGTTGGAAGCAGGGAATGGGGTGACTGAGAGACTCTCAGAGAATTTCGTCTTCCGATGGAGCAGTGGGAAGTCCAGGAGACAGAAGCCTCTCGCTCCTGTCTGCCCACACCAGAGCCCGGAATTGTTTCTTGAGGCGTGTCTCTCAGAGCTGAGGGTCCTCTGTCGCTGCCTCTGTGAGCTGATTCTGGAGTCCCAGGTGATGGGTTCCCTGAAGGAGACATTTCTGGAAGGTTTAGAAAGTCCTTTTTACATTCATACCCCTTCCACTTAAAAGTAGGGGTACAATGAACAACTCTAGGAGTTGTTCAAAAACAACACTGAGGATATCACATAAGCCAGACAAGATAGCTTTTCGTGTAGAGCCACTGCGCTGCTTGCCTGCTACAATATGCTATTCCAGAGTTTTAAAAAAATTTGCTACATTAGTTTAAATATATCTATATTTATATACCTAGATATCTATGCCTTTATACCTAGATTATATATCTCTGGATATAAATACATATCATAGATGTATTTATACATCTAGGTACATAGAGATAGATAGAGGTGTATTGTGTATTTATGGACACGTGTGAATGTCTATGGAAGAAGAGAGAAGAGGGGGTGGCCGCAACCCACAAAGTCACAAGCCCTCTGGCCACTTTCTCACTTCTTTCTGTATGCCACCATGACTGTGTACTAAACAGTAAAATATGCAAATCTAATAACTGGTGGAATAAGTAAAAGTACTTCGTAACTACTCTCCACCTCTCTCTAGGCCAAGTTTGAGCCCAGCTCCCATTTTCTTACACTGGATTTTGAAATGAACTTTCAAATTTATATTATTACCCCTTTTCTTTGTTCTCTGTGTAAACAATAACTGCCTCCAGCTCCCTTGTTTGAGGTGAGCAAGCCTGTGGAATTCAAACAGAAATTAGGATGCCGCGAGGGGCCTGTGTGGGTAGTTACCTCATCTGGGTTATGTGATTAGTTTACTACTTTTCTGGAAAAGACTTGATAGCCTTTCAACATAACCCCATTTTTGCATGAAAGGGTTATGAATTTGAGCAATTCTAAGGAACCGAAAGAGGGAAAAACAGAGATGAGATTTTATATAGTGACCCAAGTATCTTAAAAGAAGTTCATTCATTCATTCATTGCTTTAGTTTTTAACTGTTATGACTCAATTTCTGATTCTGGGCCTTAGCCACAGGCTAATTTATGTCTTGCCTGCCAGAATATACTTAAGGTGATGATGACACAAGGCTGATAGTCGTAGCAGGCAACTATGGGCAATGGCAGTGTCTGAAATAGCGCACGGGGCTAAGGTCATAGGGAGCGTGACTCAGATTCGGAGAGTGACTGAAGAGGCAGCTGTCCTCAGAGAACATCACCGGCAGTTGAGTATGAGAATCGGGAGTGCGGCCAGGGCACACGCTCTCCGACGGCCCACCTAATCCACTTTCAGAAACCAGGCTTGCCAGACTCTAGACACAGCACCAGATCTGAGAAGGGACGATGACCTTGAAAGGGGCCAAACAAATTCTGGCCTGGCAGAGCAGCCGTCCTCCACGACAAAAAAAAACACCAGTTGAAATGACAACTGCTGATGTATTGCGTCTAGCTCTGGGGAGACATTTCCTCATTTGCTAAGTCTTTTGAGCTCCCGCGTCTGATCTAAGGATGACGCTGCATGTGAGTTTTTGTTCCAGGGTGTTCCCTCCCAGACACCCTTTTCTTCTTTTGTCTTCAATGTGCATCTCTTCCTCTGCTCTCCTGAGAATATGTGCTCAGGTTTGGAGCTAGGGAAATACATGTTAGTAGGAACTCTATTCTAGCTTTAAGGAATAAAAAGCAGGTTTTATATTTATAACTCATTTATTTTTTAAAACACATTTCCTGAGTGCCTTTTATGTTCCAAACACTTTCCTAAGTATTGAGAATGCATGTAGAAAATGATGTAGCCCTTGCCCTCAAGCAACGCATCATCTGTGAAAGGAAAAAACAGATAAGCAAAAGCGCCACTTCAGTATACTATTGTAAGTGCTGGGAAGGATGTAGTGTATCTATACATACAGATTTTAGGGAAAGCATGAACAAAAGGTCTTAATCAGACTGAGGTATTCTTCTTGGATGAGGGGGAATTTTTTTTGTTCAACAAACACATGGGGGCACCTACTATGTGCTAGGCATATACTCAAGTGATTGAAATGAAAAGATCCCTGTCCTCAATGAGCTTACATAATCAATCTTGTAGATCAGCATCACCGTTTTCTTTAAATAATAAGGACGTCACTTAGTCTATACATCTGAATGTGTCTGAATTACAAATCAAATGCATATTGAGATTTTAGTGGGGGGCAATTTCCTTAAGTTATTATCCTTCATAGTGTCCCAGTTTCCCTATATAACATTACCTTAAACCTTTCATAATTTTTAATTGATTACATTTACCTTCAATTGCACCTGGCCAGTCATTTCCAAACCAAGGTGATGATCAGAATTATAGAGTGCTTTAAAAATTGCAGATCCTATGGCCACACAGCAAGCATTCTGATTCTGTAAATCTCGGGCAAGGGTTTGGGAATCTGGTTTTCTTCCAAAACTTTCCCAGTGTTCCTGATGGCCAGCTGGATTTGGGACACTCTTCTGCAGTTCAGAGTGACAAGAGCTCTGAAGTCAAAACAGATGACTTTACCTCATACTTACCGGAAATGGGATCTTTATCAAATTATTTTATCTTCATTGAGTTTTAATTTTCTTATTTGCAAAGCAGAAATACAAAATGCAAGGTTACTGTTGATCTCATAGGGGAGGATTCATTGAGATGGTATACAGTCAGCCCTCCATATCTGTGGGAATGAAAATATTGGGGGAAAATGCATCTATACTGAACATGTACAGACTTTTTTCCTTGTTATTCCTTAGACAATACAACTATTTACATAACATTTATATTAGGTATTCTATGTAATCTAGAGATTATTAAAGCATGTGGAAGGATGTGCATAGGTTATATGCAACGACTAAGTCATTTTATGTCAGGCACTCGAGCATTCATAGATTTTGGTATCTGAAGGAGGTCCTGGCACCAATTTCCCACTGATACTGTTTCAGACATTTAGTGTAATATGCATTCTCCCATTGGTGCTCAATATATGGTAAGCAGTTGCCGCTGCAGTGGCTTCTGTTATTGTTGCTTTGATTCATTGTTGAAGCCTGCTGATGTTCTGGCCTCTAGTGGCAGTTAATTACACAGCTGGTGCTGTGGATAAATGTCCCTACCCCTTTCTAGGGCTTCAGGGGGTCATATAGCCTGCAAACCACATCATAGACTAAGATCTAGATGTTACTTCTTGACCAATTTTTAATTAAATCCAGTTTATGCCTTTGTAGGCAGGGCTAGGAGTAGTGGTAATAATCCACTTTCACAGAGATACATGTGGAACATACATCCCATTTCTTCTTCCTCAATCTCCTCTGCCTCTGTTTGACACTCAGCTCTTACCAACAGTTCTCAGTTTCTTTTGAGGGACACCCGTGTCACCTTGGCCACCTCATAGGAGGTGAAGCCTTTTCCATTCTCTTAGACTCAGTTCAGACATAGATCCTAGAGAAACTTCAACAACCTGTCTTTACCGGGACTGGGAAATGTGTTCCTCTTCTGGGCTGTTCTCCAGTGGCACTTACTATTACCTATTAATTGTCTATGGATCACATATCTGTCTCTCTGTTAGCCTGTGAACACTGTGAAGGGGAGGATCACATTCCATTCTTCTTTATATACTTAGCACTTAGCACTGTGCTTGGAATACGACTACACAAAAACTTAGTTGAAGTGAACTGAATTATTTTTACAGAAGAAAAAAAAAGAGTCAAAATGAGTAAGGACCTAAGAAATCATTTAATTAAAAGATGCAGTAGAAAATTGAGATTTGGAAGAGGCAAAGTGGCCATTCTTGTGGTTATGTACATATACGTCATTGTGGGTTTAATTTGCACTAATTTACATAAGGTCACATAACAGTTAATGGCAGTTAATAAAACAGAGTTCTCTCATCTTCTCTTGCCTCCCAAACGAATGCCCTTTAATCTTGTGCAAACTGTGCTCTACCCTCAATTTGATATTTCTCCAACCCAAAATTGTACCCAGTCTTCATTTACAATCTTCATATTTATGCTCAGTTTTGCAATTCCTGTAATTAAAACAGTAAAACACGCAATTGTAAAAAAGATGGGGAAGAAATAGTTCAGGGATTAGAGTTAGTAGGGGGAAAACTGGCATTTTTGGTAAAGATTCTAATACACCAATCTGAGCACATTAGAATAGACATCCACATGCTGACCGTA
>RJWJ010024866.1:0-24442 GCA_004363605.1 Indri indri | reverse complement strand
TATCTGGTCTAGAAGATTTTAGAACCATATTGTCACAGAGTCCTGATTCCAGCTCTTTTTCTGGCCACTCCCTCTTTTCCAAGAACCCACATAGCCTGATTCTTGTTTTTTGGCATAACTTACTGTAAGCTCTGGGTTTAATTCCTGCCTGTATCCATAGGGTTGGGCCCAATGCCTTGGGTGAAATGAATGTTTGTTAAATAAACAACCACCCCCCAAAAAGGTGGCTAGACTAAGATTAATTTCTGTGACTTTTCTGAGGGGATATTGCCTTGTTATTTGTAGGACTGTGGCTTCTTGTCTTACTTTAGAAAGATGAGGATTGTGGTCACCAGCCTCCAAGATGGCCCTCAATGATCCCTGCCTTCTGGTATTCACACCCTAGTGTATACGCCTCCCACCTTGTACCAGATTGGTCTGTGTAATCAATAGCAGATGGCAGAAGTGATGGTATATCTCTTCTGAGACTATGTTATAAAAGACTGCACCAAAAAAAAAAAAAAAAAAAAAAGGCAGAAATGCCTGTCTCCTGTCTTGGGTGCTTTCTTGCTTGCCTTCTCTCTTTCACTTGAATCTCTTGCTCTGGCGAAAGCAAGCCGCCATGTTGTCAGCAGTCCTATGGAGAGGCCCACGTGGCAAAGAACTGAAGCCTCCAGCCAACAACCTCATTACCGAGCTTAGAAGCAGATTCTCCAGACCTGGTAGAGCCTTAAGATGGCAGTAGCCTTGGCCAACAGCCAACAGCCTGGCTGCAGCCTCATGAGAGATTCTGAGCCAGAACCACCCAGCTAAGCCACTTCTGGGCTTCTGGCCTTCAAACACTGTATAAGATTATAAAAGTTTGTTATTTTAAGCTAGTAAATTTGGGATAACTTGTCATGCAGCAATAGTAACTAATGCATGGAGGCAATAGCATAGTGGCTTTATTTAGAATTCAACCTAAGTTGGAAGACAGTTCTACACGTTATTAACCTTGTACAAATTCTTGAACTTCTCTGAGCCTCAGTTTCCATGTCCATAAAATGGTGTTGATCACACCTACTTCAGAGAGCAGAGCTGAGTGACGGGTGCTGCCCCAGTGGGAAGACACCCAGCTGCCCTTGCCCTCATGGGCAGATGTGATATGAGGGGATCCCCAGGGCTTCAATCTACACCCTTGCCCCATATCATCCCATTTTGGTAGGGCTGCCCGGATTGCCAGTGCCAGGTTGCATGTAAAGGTATATCTATGGTCTGGAGAGCTTCCAGTGATTCCTAAACCATAAACATTTTCATGGGAAGGAAAAAGAACAGAATATCAGAGTTCACTTCTGTAATTTGGTCCCTTTGCCTGGTTTTCGTTAGGCCTAATCTGATTTCTTTCCAATTCTAAGAATAAGAATCAGTGCTTGGTTTCACTTAATTAACAAACTTGCTATGTACCAGGCTCTGTTCTCAGCCTCTTACACTTTTGATTTATTTGCTTCCCATTACTGTCCTATGATATATAGTATGTATACAACCACACACACACATACACACACACACACACACACACACATATGTATATAAGCACACACACTGTACTATTATTTTCCCATTTTACATATGGAGAAACTGAAACACAGAGAGGTTAGGTAACTTGCCTAAGGTCACACAGCTAAATAGTGGCAGAGCTCACAAGATTCAAACTTGGACAACCTGGCTCCATAGTCTGTGCTGTTAACCATCAAGTTGTGCATATCTCCTTGGTGTACCATAGCTGAAAACTCATGTTTCTTCTGTTTAGATGTCTGACTGCCTTCCTCAGGGCACAAGAACAAGCTAAGGATGTTTCTGGATAATCAACCTAGTGGTAGTGAAAGATAATATGAATGGAAGGGGTCCCTTAGGCTTTGGAAGAAGACCCAGGTTCAGTTCCTGGCTCTTGTGTGCTGCTGGCAACCTACTTCACGTTTCAGAACCTTAGTTTCATCACCTGTAAAATGGGAACAACAACAATAATAATACTTTTCCACCATTAGGGGGAGCTAAAGGATGACTTATACAGTATGCGAATCTGTTTATCCATTCATCAGTTGATAGACATTTGGGTTGTTTCCAACTTTGGGCTATTATGCATAATGCTATTATGAATAGTCATGCACAAAGGTTTTGTGTGGACGTATGTTTCATTTATCTCAGGGTATATACCCAGGAGTGGAATTGCTGGATCATATGATAACTCTATATTTAATTTTTGAGGAACAGACCATTTCCAAAGTGACTACACCATTTTATAATACAGTCCCCACCAGCAATGTATGAAGGTTCCAATTTCTCCACATCCTCACCAACGTTTGTTATCATATGTCTTTTTGATTATGGCCATCCTCGTAGGTATGAAGTCACATCTCATGAGCAGTCTTGTTTTGGAGTTGCATTTGCACAGCGAACACATTTGGTCATTTAGACAATTTATGTTCATTTGAGGTAACTTATGGAGGTTAAGGGAGCTTAAACAAACCCGCATTCTCCTCTTTGGTCCCAGGACTAAGTCCTGACTGCCTTCTTTATCACAGGAGTGCCTGCAGGAGCAGGGTTAGGCCAAGGCGCCTGTGGTCCTTTAGGGAAAGCCCTCATCACCCCCTCCCCTTTTCTCTGACTTCCCTTTTCCTTACCCCCATCTCATGGACTCAGATGAGGGCGGGCTGCAGGAGGAAGGGGCTCCTCAATCTTTTTGACTTACTGCCCCTGCTCTAGGTCAAAGAGCCGCTTTGAAGTGGCCTGATCAGCTTACCAGGTGTCTTAGTCCATATGGGCTGCTGCAACAAAATGACATAAACTGGGTAGCTTATTAACAACAGAAATTTGTTACTAACAGTTCTGGAGGCTGGGAAGTCCAAGATCAAGTCTCCAGCAGATTCGATGTCTGGTGAGGGCCGTTTCCTGGTTCATAGAAGGCACCTTCTCACTGTGCCCTCACCTGGCAGAAGTGGGTGGGGGAACTCTCTGGGACCTCTTTTATAAGGGCACACTAATCCCATGTAAGAGGCCTCCACCCTCATAACCTAATCACTGCCCAAAGTTCCCACCTCCCAATACCATCACCTAAGGCATGAGAAATGTCAACATATGAATTTGTGGGTGACACAAACACTCACACTGTAGCACCAGGAGACTTCAGGTAAGTTGGAGGACAAAAGCCTAGATTGTCAGTAGGGACGCGCTGGCTTGGAAATGCTATCTGTGTACAGATCGGGCATTGTAAGCTGTGTGGCTTGGGGCTTACTCTGCACTAACAATGCCATGTTTGGTCCACAGTGTTTCAAAATTGGGAAACTTGACACAAACATCCAGAGTTCTGGCTTTTCTTTAAAAATTGGCAGTCCCAGCCGTGTTGTTCCTGCCTTTCCGCGTTGCAGCTGCTGGCTGCAGCTAAGCCCTGGCTGCTGCCGGAACACTGGCCTGGGCTCTCCGATTCCCCACCATCTCCACCACTCACTGTTGTGTCACAGTGGGCCCTCTCCACACATGTCACCTGTCTCATCCCTGAGTGTATTTATTAGTGCCCAACTCCCCCAGGGACCTCATGGGGTAAACGTAGTCCGTAGTAGGTAGCAGGACTGAACGTGAGTACTTGGGATCCTGGGTTTCCAGCCGTCTCCACGCCATCTCCTCACAAGCCTGAGCAAGTTGCAGATGTAACGTGGGCATCTAATTTGTTATTCGTAGTTCTTGATCACTTTTTTGTGGGCCGACTACTGTTCTAACAGTTTTGCATCTATTAACTCATTGAATCCTCGCAGGAACCCAGCAATAATCCCAGTTTACAGATGGGAAAACGAACGCTCAGAGAAAACACTTGCTCCCAGTCCACGTGTGATAGTGGCAGAGCCAGGATTTGCAGGCAGGAGCAAATAAAGGCATTTCCCTCACAGCACAGCGTCTGGCTCATTATGGGGGTTCAGTGGGTGCAGGCTACATAGTGATTCGCGTGGCCTTACGACTGCTACTAACATGCCACATGGCGGGGCATTGGTCCTGGCCAGGTGCCCCATCACGGAAGCCAGGAGTTGGTGTAGATGACATGTGTGTTTGGAGAAACGATACCTCTGATTCTTTTCAGCTCTAACTTGCGGTGATTTCTGAAAGCTGGTTAGAGAAGAGGAGAGGGGCATCTGGGTTTGCTGTGCATAGAAGGTGAGCACGTAGGGAGCTGGTCACTCCTGAGGACGCGTCCCCTGCCCCACATTGCAGAATGCCAGGGGCTGGGTGTCCAGCACTCCTGTCCCAGCTCTGATTGGCCTGGTTGCTATGAGTAGTAGAGTCCACCCAGGAAGGCACTGTGGCCTCGTTTCTCGTCCTCCTATCCCCAGGAGTAAGACAGAAGCGACTGGTAACACAATAGGATTGTCCTCACATACACAGGCTCCCTTTGTTTCCCCACCACACAGAGCAGTGGCTGTGACAATGGCCTTGAATTACACTTTACCCTCCTTTCTCCAGTGTTACACTTGTTTTTTCAGTTCTGGAATCGGCTAAACAATGATTTCCTGTAGGGGGGAAGTATCAGCTTTTCATATTTTCCGCCTGCTTCTCCATCGGTCTTCAGGCCCTCAGTCAGTGAGTGGCAAGCCAGGCCCAGGGGGTGCCGGGCCCGTCGGAACATCCCCTTCTCAGGAGTCTGGAAGGCTATTGTCCCTCACCTCTGCCCTGCAAGGTGGGACCTGTCCTGGAAGAAGAAACCAGACCAGGTAACACAAGAGAGAGGCTGAGAGCTTGGGGGTGGGAGTGGGGTTGCAGGTGATGGCTTGGGGTCTGGCCCAGGAGGATGGGTTTCTGGGTTTCAGATGCCCTGTTTGCTTGAGAGTCACTGTCTGCTGGTAAACAAATAAACAAGCAAAAGCAACAGAAGTCAAGTCCAGCAGCTTCCCAACTAGAGAAATATCTTTGCCAGTCTGACCCATGTTCAATGCCTCTTGTATCTTTGGGTGACCAGAATCTTCAGGGCCTATGTGGCTCTATTGAGGTGACCATTCCTTTCATAATCATGGCTAATAGTAAGCTCTTACCATGTGTATTCTATGTGCATACCCATTACTGTATACATCTCACCATATTAATAGCAATAATAGCAAACATTTACACAATGTGCCTCAGATTCTTGCTCGATTCAAACCCAGGCAGTCTGGTTCTAGAACCTGTGCTTTTTATCACCATGCTCCTTGTAAAACATTTTTTACAACATCATGCTAATAAAGCAAGGTCATCACAAGGTTTCCCTTTGAGAGGCAATGACATATAATGATAACTAGGTGTGTGAGTCCTTTGCCCTGTGCTGGGCAATATTCTAAGTGCTTTCTGTCTATTTCCTTGTTCATTCCACCATGATAGCCCTATCAGATGGACACTTTATTATCTCTATTTTGTAGATGAGGAAATTAAAGTACAGAAATGTTAAGCCATTCACCCAGGGTCATATAGCTGTTAAACGGCAGAGCCTGGATTTGAACTCGCTTTTTTCTGGAGAGTTATATGAATCTAAAGCCTCCTCGGCTCTGTTGGTTTAGAGTTAGTCAGTCTCCTTCTCTAGGTCATGGGGTACAGACAGTGGCATTCAGTCCCTGGCTTTGTAGAATGTCTGCACCTAAGCTCAAGGAATGTAGAACTTTCAAATGATTTGTCTGTTGTCATCGGCTTTTGTCTCGCTTGTAGAAGGTGCAATTGCCCAATGGTGAGAGTGAAGGAATCTGGAAGGATTGCTCAATGAATGGCTTCTGTTTCTTGGCCAGAGACTGGACTAAGGTGCCACATATGTAGAGGACGTGTGTGAAATAAACAGGGCTCATGGCCTATGTTCAGGGAGCCAACTTTCTTTTTGCCTATCGCTGTCCCCAAATTTTTTCTGTGGGGCCTCACTCTTCCCTTGCCCTGGGAGGAAAATTAAGGCAGGTCTGGGACTCTTCCGTCTGCCCTTCAGAAATCAAAAGTTCTTTGGTCACTTCCAGTTCCAACACGGTCTCATTCAGCAATGGGTGTGCCCGGTGCTGCGGAACAGGCCAGACCGTCGGATTTTGTTCCTAGTAGAGACCCCTCCCCCTCCTCCGGGGGGCCTGCAGCCGGGAAGGGGGTCTGTGGTTAGCTTCTCCTTTCCCCCGTGCGTCCCTCACCTGGCTCACCGAGGAGTCTGACTCCTGGCGGGGGGAAGAAGAGAAGAGAGGAGGTGGGAAGGGGCTGGATGGTCTTTCTTGATTAACGCTGTGGTAAGCTGGCATTGCTGGCTGGGCCTGGTGGACATTTAAACCCCATTCTTCATCTCTTGGCACAATTTTGTGGATGCTTCAGAGAGCACCCTTCCTTCTCATCTTTGGGCATCTCTGAACTGCTGGTCCGTTCCAGCTGGTTGGCTAAGACTCCTTCCTTAGTTCCCAGGCATATGAGCAGTGCTGTGTTCGTTTGCCAGTGGCTGCCTAACAAAATACCACAGATGGGTGGCCGAAACAACAGAAGTTAATTTCCCACAGTTCTGGTAACTGGAAGTCAAAGCTGAAGGTGTCAACAGATTTTGTTTGTCCTGAGGTCTCTCTCCTTGGCTTGCAGATGGCCACCTTCTCACTGTGTCCTCACGCAGTCTTCCCTGTGCGTGCGCATCCCTGGGGTCTCTCTGTGCATCCAACTTCCTCTTATAAAGACACCAGTCAGGTTGGATAGAGCCTACCGTAAGGGCCTCATTTTAACTTAATCACCATTTTAAAGGCCCTATTTCCAAATATGGTCCCATTCTGAGGTAGTGGGTGTAAGGGCTTCATCATATAAATTTGGGGGGACACGATTCAGCCCGTAACAGGTGCTGTCAGATTCTTTCTGCAGAGGAGTTTCTACTCCTCCTGGTGGCCCTTGCGAAAGGACCCACATAACCCACAGTTTTGTTCCTGGTACACCTCTGGCTTATGGAAAATACTCAAGTTCCATGACCTCGGCAAATCCGAAGCCACCCCCTCTCTCCTACTCCAGTTGACCACCCATCTCTCTTGCACTTTGGGTTTCTCAGGCTGATTCAGACATCAGCCCTCAGTGACATCCTAGCTCCAAGGATATGGTGCCTCTGAGGCCACTCTTGGGGGGCAGGGAGCGGGCAGTCGGGACTTGCAGCGCACCTATCGCTCACTCCAAAATTCCCCTCCACTCCCCCGGCTGTTTTCCTCATCCGGCCTCCTGTGCGGCTGGAGGTAGTCAGGTAAGAGGGAAACCAGCTTCGTGCCACTTCCTTCCTAAGCCCTGTGTGATGGCTTCGGCGTCACAGCTCACTTTGGAATGTGTCATCCATTGTCCTGTGGCTTCAGCCCAAGCTGAGACCACAATGCTTCTTACATCCTGCTACACAAACAACGTCTCATTTCGTTTTCATAAAGAGCCCTCGGAGACACACGTTCTGATCCACATATGGAAAAGGGATCTGAAGCTCTGAACGGTTGAAGAATTCACCCAAGGTAGAGTGTCCAGCTGGTGGGGGGCGGGGAGTGACGGTTCCGGCTGTAACCTGCTTTGCTGTACACTTTTCTTGCCCTTCACCATCCAGGCTTCTTAGAGCTTTTTCTTGCTAGAGCTTAGTCTGTGTTGCTAAAAAATTTCCTTCTTAGCAGGAAGGTATGAAGGTAAAAAACCTCATCCTTGCATGCTCTGCTTGCGATCCTGGGGCTGGCAACAGGGGTGACAAGGGCATCAGGAGCTTTCTTAGATACAGCTCGAGACAGACGAGCTCTACATGCCAAGGAGATTTCTGACTGCTTGAAAATCCTCCACCCCTTGCCCCAGTATAGTTTAATCAGAAGAATAATGAAGTAGAAGTGGAATATCTTTTTTGGTAGATAAGTAATACTGTATTCTGAGAATTTTATTTGAGGCAGAAGGGAGCATGTCATCTCACCTTCTGTCTCCCAGGAGATACTTTACCTATAGAGCAGTGGTCCCCAAACTTTTTGGCACCAGGGACTGGTGTCACGGAAGACAAGTTTTCCAGATAGGAGTGGGGGTAGGGAGCAAGGAGGGGAAGGCGGAGCTCAGGCGATGATGCGAGCGAAGGGGAGCAGCTGTAACTTCGCTTTGCCTGCCTGCTGCTCACCTCCTGGTGCGCGGCCCCCTGGTCCCTAAATTTCAAGGAAGACAATTTTTCAACCGATGAGGGTGGGGGTGGGAGGCAGAGCTCTGTGGCCTGGTCCCTAACAGGGCAAGGGACCAGTACCAGTCCACAGCTCGGGGGTTGGGGACCGCAGCGATAGAGGACTTCAAAATATAAAGTTATTTATTTCTTTTTAAAAAAAACTCTTCTTTTGTTTAGACTTTTAATTATTTTCTTTACAAATAAAAAGGCCAAACCGGTCGTTGCCCATCCTTCCCTAGGAAAGGAAAGGCTACAAAGGGGCCTGGCAGCTGTTCTGGAACTGGTGCCAAGTCTGTGTCAGGAGCCCAGGGCTGGGCTGGGGCCCAGGGATCAGGATGGGGCCGGCTGGAGCTGCAGCTGACTGGGTCCGGGGAGGAAGGAGAGGACAATATTTCTGCTCACCCATTCAGCAGTTATTTCATGAACACCTGCTGTGCCCAAGGCCTTCGTGGGCTCCCTGCCAGGAAGGGGCAGGTCCTGAATGGGCCCTGGAAAAAATGACCTCTGAGCTTCTCTCTGGTTCCCAGAGGAAGGTGAAGCGCTGGGAGCGGGTGGTCAGGCAGGTGGAAAGGAGGCTGGAGAAGCACGGTGTGCTCGCGGACCTCCACACGGCTTGGAGCTGCTCGAGCACAGGCCAGAGGGCAGGGGAAGGCAGGGGTCAGGAGGGGAGAAGGCGGACGGTGGGGAGCTGCCCGATGAGTGCTGGGGGCTGGACAGGTAGGCTCGGCCAGGTGGGAGCACAGAGGGGTTTTAAGCAGACATGACCTGAGCAGGTTTGCCTCTTAGAGAGGGAACTCTGAGGCAGGACACAGGGACATGCTGGAGCATCAGAGGCGGCGAGGCTCGGGGAGCCGGGCATGGCAGGATGAGGGGCAGAACCAAAGCCCTGCCAGGGTGATGGAGATGTGGGGTTAAGCTGGAGAGAGTGTGGGAGCCATGAGGGGTCAACGGAGGAAGGTGTCTAGAATGCCCCAGGGGCTTCTCAGGGGGACCAGGGAAGGGGTGCTCTGCTGTTACCAAGGGGTGTGTGTGTGTGTAGGGGCCAAGGACCCTTCCCAGCTGGGGCATGGGGGAAGGGGAAGGGTTGTTCTTTCTTTCAAAAAACACGTACTGAGGGGCTGCCGTGAGCTGAGTGCTGGCGAAGAGGGCAGAGGGGACACGTTGCTTTCCTCACGGTCCGACGGAGGAAAGCCAGCAGATTCAGGAGCAAAGCAAATGCAGTGTCGCAGAAAGACTCTACCAGGGAACTGGGAAATACCTGGGGACATTTGAATATGGACCACATGTTTAGTGATATTCGAGAAATATTAACTTTTTTAGTTGTGATGAGAGTATTATATTTCAGGTGGGAGAATATCCCTCAGATTTTTTCTTTCAGGGGGATGCAAGTTGAAATATTTAGGGCTGAAATGTCATAATGTTTGCAATTTACTTGGAAACAAAATAAATACAGAGAGAGAGAGAAAGCAAACATGGTAAAATATTACCAATTGTCGGGAGTTTATGGGAGTTCACTGTACTATTGTTAACATATTTTGGCTTTTCTGTGTGAAATATTTTATAATAAAAACTTAAAAATGCAAAGTTGCAAGTGCGTTGATGGGAGGTAGGGTACTCCGGGAACACGAAAGAGGGCTCCTAACTCCATTTCGATGGGTGAGAGAAGCTTCCCAAAGAAAATGTCCTCTAAGACGTGACAGATGAGGGGCTGATGGATGGGGGATGGGGGCGAAATTTGGGGAGAATGTTCCAGGCAGAGGGAACAGTGTGTGCAGGCCTGGCAGCCTCTCTTGCCAGAGGAACAAAAAGACATTTAACATGCAAGTAGAATGTGAAGCTGGAGTCACCAAGAGGCAGGAAGGGAAAGGTGAAGAGAATTTGTAAGGGGTGTCCACAGGGCAAGCAGGGGCGCTGCATTGCAGAGAGGTGCTAGCTAAGGTGTGTGAGCTGCTGGGCCCTGCACCCCTGTTCTAAGCGTTTCATCCATATGAGTTCACCCAACCCTCCCCGTGCCTTTACCACGTATGTACAAATTAGCATCTCTGCTTTAGAGATGAGCCAATCAAGGCACAGAAGAGTTAAGTAACCTGCTCAAGGTCGAATATCTGCAGGAGTCAGGATTCGAACCCAGGCATCCTGGCTCCAGAGCCCACGCTGTCCTAACCACGAGGCCACGCTGCCTCTGGAGCCCAGTCTGTGTGGAGCAGGACCTGGAGGGAAGCAGGACCTGAGGCGGGACTGCTTAGGCAGCAGCTGTACACGTCCAGGCGTGGGGTGACGGTGACATGAACTAGAACAGTAACAGTGGGGATGGAGAGAAAGAGACAATGTGGAGAGTTATTTCGGAGTGAAACCAACAGGAGTTGGTGATTGAGCGTTTGTGTGTGGGGAAGCCAAAGACGATGCCCGAACCATGCCCTGCTGAACACCTGGCTCTGCGCCGTCTTGGCATGAGAAAGAGGAAAGAATGAGAAGATTCAGAGTTAGCCTCTTCATAAGAAAAAGGAAGAAGGTATTAGCAGACCCATAACATCCCCCTCAACTGTGAGGAGCAGCGTGTTGACGACCAATCCACATTTTTCTCATCCTGGCTTCATTTTAGGTGCAACTTGCCATTTGCACTGCTTGAATTTTGTAATCGGTGACTGTTGTAAAGTGTAGATCGTTCCTTTAACCTCAGTTGACTGGCAAAACTGTCAAACCATAGCCCCTGGTCCCCTCTCTAATCATCTCCCAGCCCACTAAGCTACTGCTAGCCTTGAATGATGTGACACACACACCTGTGTGGGTTTCGCCAGAAGCCCTTGATCCTTGGGCCTCTTCGGAGGGCTTAACTGGAATGAAAAATTAAACAAATATTGAAAACACAACAGAAAGAAAAATACGTGGCTGTGTTCTTCTAATGCTTATTGATTCGTAAGATCTTCTCAGGCATGAAAACAAGATTCACTGCTAGCATCCCGACACTGGATTCCTGTTAACTGGAAGAGCGGCTTTTTGATTGGGGTCGGGGGTGCCCAGCAGGGCGGGAACAGGCCTGTCTGTCCGCCAGGTAATCAATCACTTGGAATGAGGGACACTGTGGCCCAGGAGGGTCCTCGCAGCATCCTCAGAAGCCACTGAGGCTACTTCTCGGTTTTATAGCAACTCTCTGGGGACCTCATTTTTTTCTTGCTAAAGGCCCCAAGAATTCCTGGTTATTTTTTCCTGTGGCAAAAATGATACAACTACTCCATGGATCCATACATAGAGGACATGGGTCTGTAGAGTTAAACACGAGTTCTTCTGCCTACACCCCCACCTTGCATTCCTTTCTCCGAAGGAATTGTTCATTTAACAGCAGGTGTCTATTCTGCGGTTATTATGTACTGCATCCTGTTTGAGGGGTTGGGCTTACAGCCGTACACCAAGTGACAAAAACCCTTGCCCTCCTGGAGCTTACGGTCTAGGGGATATTGTGATGTATGATGTCATTTATATGAAATGGCCAGAAAAAGCAAATGTATAAAGACAGAAAGTAAATAAGTGATTTCTAGGGGCTTGGGGGAAGGAGGACATGGGGGAGTGACTGTTAATGGGTATGGGTTTCTTTTTAGGGATGATAAAAACGTTCTAAAATTTACTGTGGTGATGATCACACATATCTGTGAATATACTAAAAATTGAATTGTACACTTTAAATGGTTGAATTGTATAGTGCTAATGAAATGGTACTATTGTGTGAATGTTTATGTTTCCCCCAAATTCATAAATTGAAGCCTAATTACTAATGTGATGGTGTTAGGAGGTGGGGCATTTGGAAGGTGATTAGGTCAGGAGGGCAGAGCCATCCTGAATGGGCTTGCCTGAGTGGGTGCCTTTATATAAAAGGCTGGAGAGAGAACCCTCACCCCTTCCACTATACGAGGACACAGCAAGAAGGTGCTGTCTATAAACCAGAAAGTGGGCCTCGCCAGCCACTGAATCTGCCAGAGCTTTGATCTAGGACTTCCAAGCCTCCAGGGAAATAGATTTCTGTTGTTTATAAGCCATTCAGTTTATGGCATTTTGTTATAGCAGCCCAAATGGACTAAGACAGTATGTGATTTATATCTCAATAAAGCTGTTATTTAAAATAAATAAGGTTGCTGTGAGGATTGACTGAATTCCATAAAGCGCGTAGAAAGGTGCCTGGCACTCTGTGTATATGTGCCCATTACTCTCCTTGTTGTTTCCAGGAGATGAATTTCTAGAAGCAAAATTGCTGAGCCCAAACGGTAGGTGCATTATTTTTTTTCAAAGCTCTGGCAAAGTTGCCTTCTAAAAAAGGTTTTACCAATTCACCCTCCCAGAAGTAGTGCACCAGGATGCCTGTTTTTCTCTTTTCTTCTTCAAAGCAGCCACCACCAAAAAAGTCTGGAAGAACACACAGCAGTGTTCACAATGCTTTCCTTGGGTGATGGGATCGGGTGTGAACTTTCTTTCCCTTTTCCTGTATTGCTTATCTCTATTTTCTCACAGTGCTATAAAGGAACATGTAATAATTGTGTTACATTCAAAAAAATAAAAGTACCCCCCACCTCTCTTCTCCTTGGGGCTCCAACCCCTCACAGGCTTGGTAGTGATCAGTGCAGAAGACCCTTTACTTCTCCGTGCACCTTAAAAAAAGACATGAGCCCTTCCCATTGGGAAGGTTTTTGTTGTAAATTTCTAGAGGAAACAGCCAAGGAGCAACAGACCTAAACATGGAGGAAAAGGCAAAAAGTGCAGTTCTTGTCCCAGGCCTGTACTTTCTTGCTAGAAGGTACTCGAAAGTATGATAAAAAATCATGCTCGTGAATCATACTTGTGACCAGCTGCCAGACACAAGTTTGCAAATGCTTCACATGCCTTGTCATTTACTCCTCAAACAATCCTATGACAGTAGGAACTGGTGCAAAAATGGAGTTAAAGAAAGAAATTAACTATGGAATTTTGGAATGAAAGATACACTGTAAGTGGCTTAGGTAGATGTCATGAAGAGACCTTTAACTTCAAGTCAGAGTCATGAACAAGGGTATTTTATGATCTCCTTTGAAAGTAAGGATGGAGCTAGGCAAGTTTCCGGGGACATTGACTCAGTGGCTCCACAGTGTCCTTAGAGTGATGGTCGTTTCCACCTCTCTGCGCTCTGCCATCTTCCTGTTGCTTTTATCTTCAGGCAGAAATAGGGCTCCAGCAGTGACATCTACACCTAGCAAGGTCCCCAGGAGAAAGCGAGGGACAGTTTCTTCCTAGGGCCTTCTTCTTGGAGACAGGACACTTTTTCTGGAAACCCCTTTCCCTTCCTTCCAGCAAATTTCCCCCACAGGCACAGTCTCATTGCCCTATTCTGGGTCACTTGCATACTTGGGAGCCAATCACTGGCATAGTGATGGAATTCCTCTAGGTCAACTGGGCCTGTCCCTGGGGCTTGTGCTGGAGATAAGTCATTGTCTCCTAAGTAGAGAAGTTCCCTGAGAAAAACTGGGATTCTGTTTGGAAGAAAGAAGGGGAAGTAGATGTGATGGAGCTTGGTAGAGGGACTAACATGTCCAGCATCAGCAGAGACTCACACTTGTACTGTCAAACTCAGTAGTCTCTGTTCTTAGCTGCTGCGCTGTTCTGTATCTTGTCCAAGACTCTCATGGCTAGAAACTGATTATTGAGGGTAGAGCAGATAAATCACCCACATTTACTCTTTCTCTGTCTTTAGGTCTCCTCCTCCATGAAGGGGGATTTGAAGGCTTGATTTGGGGCACATTATTAGGTGCGAAGTAGTTGATTTTTTAAATATCCCAGTCCCAACTAGATAATTTCCATCTTGGGATCTGTAGGCTGGGAGACTGCCATTTCACATTCCCCTTGGGTCCCTCCCTTTGGGGTGGTCCCCACTTGGCCACTTATGGAACCAACTTGATTAATAGTATAGTAGTGGTCTTTAGATTTAGAGGACTTTGGAAAGACACACTTGACCTCCTTTCGTGGGAATCACATTTTTAGCTGAATCTTCACTCGCCTCCTTCCCACCTTGGGACACAGTACACTTCCTGCCCCACTGACTTTGCGCTTGGCCTTTGTCTTGTTCTGGTCAATGGCATGTGAGTGGATATGACTGTAGCAGAGGTTTTAAATAACGTTTGCACTGTTTGGTTTTTGGCCTTGCACTCCTCTAACCTCCAAGAGAAGAATACACCTGGACAGCAACTGCCCCCTCTCCGTGGGCCCCGGAATTGGTCACATGGAACAGACACAAACCTGAACTGAAGCAGAGTTGCCCTAGGCAATCTGAAGATCTGTGAGCAAGAAAAATACATGTTTATTTTCCTGAGTCACAAAGGTTTTGTTTTGTAGCAGTTTTTATTTGTAGCAGTGGCAATAGCTGACTAATACAGGTGATATTTTGGGGCATTGCCCAAAAGCGATGGATAGTGTAGACATGTAAGACAAGCTGCGGGAACATGTCCCATCAAAGCACGTCCTGGAACAGTGAGTATTGAGTATGGCTCGGGGAGGGAACGAACTGGAGATGTTTTGATGAGTTTCTTGGAACATCCCAAATTCTAAGAATATTCTATAAACTGTTTTCTGACCCATTCTCACCAAAACAAGCTTCATGGCCAAGAAATTGCTAAACCATGTGTTTCATCATCAATATTCAAATGCAGCATAATGTAGAGAAAAGAGCACTGGACGTGGTGTGGTTTTGCACCACAGCTGTGTACCACAGTTCAGCTCATGTCTAGTCTGTGACTTTGGGCAAGTCATTTAATTTCTCTGAAACTCGCTCTCTTTGCCCGCAAATTGGGAGTGGTTATAAGAACAAAATGATTATGTATATTTATGGTTTTCAGACTGTACTTTGAGTGGATAGGACTTTTTTCAAACAAAATCAATATATAAAGCTGAGAACTGAATACCACACTCAATTTAAAAGTTCCTTATTTGGTAGCAAGTCTTTCAATTTTGGCAGAACCTACCAGGTTCCTCCCCAGAGCCCTTAGGGTTCCCTGCAGCCTAGTTTGAAAACAACTGATAATAGTGAAAGCACTCTACAAATGGTGGTGGTGATGGTGGTGGAAGTATATGATTTCAAAGTCTCCCAGGTTTCCTAGTCTCCTCTTCCTCCCAGATCTCTCTCACTGACTGTAATCTGAAAGCCACAATTAAAGATTGCGTGTGTGTGTTTTGGCATATTTTTAAGCTTGGAGGGCTGAAAAGACTTAATCACACTCAACAAGTCCACCGCAATGACAACACAGTCACTTCTACAGGTCCATGATGTCTCAAAGTGTCTGTACAATCATCCATGATTATCCCTTTAGTTATGTGCCAGTGCTTTGATTCCACGTCCCTATTTGAGCAAGGCAATTTACCACCCTGACCTGGAAGTCTGTTGCATCCTCTCAAAGGAACACATCATCATTCTGTGGCTTGACATAATGCTGGGCTTCTTTACTCTTATGTGCTGCAAATTGTACCCCAATTTACTCTGTCCCCCAGGGCATTCTCAGTTCACAAGTGTGTCTGACAGCGAATAGCAGTAAGTGCAATCGGTTGTTGCAAAAATAGATTTTACCCTTAGATTAAAATTTGGCAGCACACCTGTGAAAGGCTCTGGTGTGTCCAGCCGACTGCTTCAGAACTAGTGCCTTAAGAATATTTCTTCTTTTAAACTCACTTCTCTGGGCCTTATGAGTCATTTACACTTTAATAAGAATGAGTTCTTTAGAATCCACCCAGAGAGCATCAAATGGGGATGAAATGGAGTATCTTAGTTTGAATTCCTGTAGCAAAAGACCCTGAGACAAGGATACAAATGCAAGTAATTTGTTTGGAAGGTGAGGGAAACACTGTTATAAGAATAGAAAAGTGGGATTAGGGGAAGTAGCCAACAAAAGATGTGTTGTCAAGAGAATTACCCCTGTCGGTGACTGCAGCTAAATCTTACCAGGAACTCCTGAAACCAGCATGGGACATGCATCTCAGAGGCACCCCCCACCCAAGAGGAAAAGGGGCTGGGGTATTTATACACCAAATTCCCTGGTCACTGGTTTAGAATATTTCCAAGGGCATGAATCCCCTGACTTTGTGCATGGGCAGAATTCACCCTGGTGGCCAGAGAATGCCCTTACGCACACGAAAAGCACTAAAATGCTAAAAAGCTTGAGGAGAAACGGACAGGGCACTGAGAGTACTGTTACGTCCACCGCTTGTACCGTCTACTCATGTCTTCTTCTAAGGTCATTTGGTTCTGTCACTGAGGCTTCAAGGTGATGGCCAATCACTGAAAAAATAAAAAGAAGTAAACCGAAAGACTAAAAACAGAGCATTTATGGGACAGGTTCCCATACAGGGAGCTGAGGTCCTCACTGCTGTAGTTGGTTCTGAGGCCATAATAGATAATCATCGTCTCCTTGTATACCCTATTCTAATTCCCCTCACTGTAGTCAGCACCTTGCGGGTCAAGGCTTCCTATATGTTGAGACATTCTAAGCCTCCATCCCCCAGGGATCCGAGCCTCTGGCCACTGCCTTTGTCAAGCTGTGGCTGCTGCAGTTGCCTATTGACAGTGTCACTGAACAAGGAGGCCCCACAAGGTGCCCCCTGTGACTCTCTCAGTCCCAGACTTACTCCTCCCTGCCTCCATCATGATATGTTATCATATCAGGATCAATTATCTCTGCCTATATAGCAACTCCTTCCTTGGCCTGCTGCTTTACTAGCAACCAGTCCCCAAATGACCAGGCATAAGCCATAGTTTTAGGTTTAGTGTGGCTCTTACAGCATTCCTGATAGATATGTTCTCTTCCCCCTTCCTCCACACCGGGAACTAGCAGATCCTAGCGTCTGGAGGATGAGAAGCACAAATTCTCTACGTAGGTCACTGGGAATGATAGCAAGAGGAGCCCTCCTACTTAAATTCTTTGTTTTCTGAATCCATGCAGTCTAGCAGTCAGGGACACAGCACCAAATGATGACCATTGGTTCAAAGGATACCGCAGATTGAAGGACAGCACCCTGACCCACAAGTTGTACCCAAGGTATGCAAGTTGGCATCTTACCTGTACATTCATGAGATCATTTCAATCATATATTAGGCAAACAAATTCTGAGTGATGTGGTATGAGGGGGGACCAGTAGATTTTGTGATTATTGTAATATCGCCTTTGCTATATAGTGAGTGGCTTGGCAAGGCAATGTTATGCACCATCCAATGACAGTTCAAATCAGACATTCTATGACAGTAGTGCTAGCTGAGACACTTCTACCTCATATTCTAGGCCTGGAATACATTGTCAATTCCTGTACTTCTTCCCTGTAAGGACTTTGACTTTAGTGTAAGAGACTTGCTGGGGCTGTGAATTCAGAATGCTTTGCAACTGTGTTGTTTGCACAATTAGTTCCTGTGCTTGATTTTCAGCGCAATCTACTCTCTGGCTGCAAGAGATGAAGATCTCTTTAAATGATTCCGTAGAGGCCTCTGGCTTTTACACCACGGCCTGAGTTGGTAGCTGTATGATTCGAGCCTGTCATTTTCTTCCTGAAGTGTTTCTACAGCACGTAATCACTAATCAACTAACCAGCTCCACAGTCCTTATAATTACCGTTGCTCTACTATATCTGCAATGCTGGATATCACATAAGCATTTCCTTCCACTTGCATCCCCTCCAAATTCACTATCCACACAGTGTCAGTCCTTACGATGCTATAACACACTAGGTATTAGCAACTTCTCACTTGCAACTACCAATTGGTCCTTGCTGCCACCTGGACAGCAAATGACCCAACTTCCAGAATTCCATCCTGAGATATTGTTTCTCGGGAGTACTTCTGGGACCAAGAAGACCTAGAGACAATGATTCCAATACCAATAGTTAATTTGGAACATGAAGGAAGCACCAGCAAGGGAGTGGGTAAGCACCAGCAGGGAAGGGAAGGCCAGTAAATGCTATACTATCAAGAAAGTTACCATCATGGTCTTAATCCTGCTGCATAACTCTGGAAAACAATATAAAATGTGATTCTTAAGGTTATCCCACCTGAGTGGCAATAGAGCTGGATTATTTATTTATACCAACTTTGGCTAGTCATTGGTTAAAGACTGCTGGTGGGGGGTGGTGGTGGTAGCGTTAATTCCTGAGCCCTCCCAGCATGCCTTGTGCCTGGGCATAGTGGACACTGGTAGCCAGAGAAAGCCCTTAGGCAAAAAGATGCAGATGCTGGTCACCAAAAGCCAGGTCAGTGTGCCCTGAAACGGTACCGACCAAGAAGATCTGAGCAGGGCACCGACAGCATCAATTACAGGGAGAGAGGGAGGTGAGAGCTTCAGAATTCAGTGACTAAGTTTAGCAATGGAAAGGGTGTCAGGACAAGTCAAAGGGCATTCAGAGTTTCCTAATTCTCATTTTGCTCAGTGCTAGTCCCATTCCAAGGTGTGGCTGCTTGGCATAGCTGCTGTCAGTCAAAACCTTAAAGAGGTAGGAACAGAAACACATACCACCGCTGGGTGACAAGTCTAGCACGGACATGACATTTTCATACCTTCGGGCAGGCATCTCTCACTTGGAGTGGGCAGAGCTGGGAAGTAAATGCCTTAGCGGACTCTTGAGTTGGTGTCTATGCTGGGCTGAATTTCATATTACCTTAATAGACTCCCTGAAGTTATAGTAAAAAATTTGGGGAAGTTTACTGCTTTTATGGAAACTCTAGAACGTTTAACACTAATGCTCTATGTATAGATGACCTAGTTCAGGATGTTACTTTTCTTCTGGACTGAGGAGAAATTGGATCTTTGGAAAAAGGTAGACATGGCAGTCTCTCCTAGCATAGTAAGATCTTTTTACAGCGGAGCTTTTGCTGAGTGTGTTTTGCTTTTTCACTCCGATGGCTTTTAGTGGTGGTAGTGTTGGAATTTTGGGTGCCCATCTACCTCTCTCTTCTTTGAGTTCTAACCAACTGAGGTACAGACACAAAGAGTCAAAATATCAACTTATGAATAGAAAAAGATTGGAGCCCAGATGAATGTTTATTAATACAGGAAAGGTTAAATAAATTATGGCATGTCCATAAAATGGAATACTATGCAGCTATAAAAAAGAATGAATATACCATCCCTGAGCATTCACACTGAAAGAGCTCCAAGAATATGAGCAAGAGTGAAGGGAGATGACATATATTTGCAGTGTCTTAGATGTTCACAGAATTTGGAAGGAATCATAAGAAAATACTAATAGGTAGGGCTTGGGCATAGGAACAGGATGGATGGGGGCCTGAGTGGGAGGGAGACTGTTTACCGAATACCGTTTTTGGGAAATGTGTAAGCACAGTGCCTGTATATATCTAGAGATCAAGAGAAAGACTCAAAGAGGGGAAGACATAGAGGTGACGGATTAAAATCGTTGCTTTGCCCCTCTGGCTGTAAGTCACCTGGATATCTCTCATCCCGACTTTGGGAAAGGGGAAGGTTAAAGAGTAGGTAGGAAAAGATGGGAAGGTCTAAGTGGGAGAACAGAGGGTGGGCATTATGCCTGAAAGTAGAGATTGCCATCTCCATCTGCTGCTCACATCGTTGGTGTGTTGTCTACATTTCACTCCACAGGTGGACTTGACCCCAAGCAGGTGCTCGGAAATATGACTGCTGAGATCTGAGCCAGCCAGAGTGTTGTGTGATCTGTTGGGCCAGCTCTTTATTACCACTCACTTGAGAGGCAGTGTGGGTTGATGGTTAAGAGCATGGACTCCTGCATCAGAATAAACCTCTGTCAAGTCCTGGCTCTGCCACTTGCTGGATACATAGGCTGAGTGCCTAATTCAGCCTCGCTGAGCCTCAGTGTCTTCACTTGTGAAACAGGAATACTACGAGTGCCCACCTCGCTGCTATGAAGCATAACATACAGAGTGCACGGGTTGTTCTCTGGCCCGTTGTCATCGCCCAATAGCTTTTAGTGTTTCTTTTTTACTAGTTTAGTAGTAATCTTTGTGGTCACAAGCACAGACCCTGACTTTTTGTACTTAACAGAGAACCAATTCTGCCATTTCTCAGCACAGGCGGGGCAAACTGCCCCTTTCTGACTTTGCTGTCTGATGCCACAGCTACTTTTCCACCCAGTTCTAAGGTGTGGGAGTCTCCAGAGGTGCTGCCCTACTGACAGATGTGTCCTCGAGGATTCCAGAGGCAATGCCAGATGTTGGCATGCAGCTGTGCTCACAGAACACCCTATCAATGTTTATTCCCTGCGTAATTGCAAAGTAAATGGCTTAATGTCATTGTGAAGACAACTCTAAAGTTAATGGCTCTTCTAATGGGAAAACCCTCGTCCCACTTCCAACAGCACCAAATTGTAAGTTTTCAGTCTTCTTTCTGCCTTGCAGAAAGAGGTGATGGACCCAGACTGCACCTTGTTCAAAAAATTTACGTGGAGTTCTATTTGTGATGATGTGATCTTGGTCATGGAGAGGAAAAGCAAAGCAGATATCAGCCTTATTATTGGAGATTTCCCACTCTTAATATTAGTATTATGTGTTTTACCCCTGCCTTGAGAAAGAAGTTTTAAACTATGCCAATATTCAGTGTTCAAAGAGTTATGTGTGTTTCAAGTTTTAAAAGTGTTTAATGTATCAAAGATAATTTTTGTCCGGGTCCCCATGGTCTGGGAAGAGACGCTTTGTTTTGTTCTGGAGCCAACGCTGTCTTCTTTTGAAGCAGCAGGTGAGCCGGTGCCAGACCAGCATGTTCTTTGGATGTCATCAGGCACCAGGGGAGGTGATGCTCTGGGCAGGGAGAGATCTGGGGACAGGACATTTGGCTCATGAGTCCAAATTCATCTCCAATGTCTTTTCCTGTAAGAAAAAAACAAACACCTCAGAATCAGGGTCCAGCGGCAGCCAAGCTGTAGTCTTAGCAGCACCATTGACCTTACCTGCATTGCCAGTTAGCTCTACCTTGAGGAAGAATACTAACTAGAGCAGGTGGCGTGTGCCGGGCAGCTCAGCGCCATGGTTCAGACTATGGGCTCTGAAGCCAGACTACCTGAGTTCAAGTTCCAGCTGCGTTTCTTATTAGCAGTTGTGTGGTTTTGACCCAGTCATTTAACTGCTCTGTGCTTCAATTTCTCTTCTCTAAAGTGCCTATCATAATGACACCTACTTCATAAGGCCGTGAGTGTTAAATGAGTTAATATGGGTAAAGTACCTATGTCATAGCAAGCCGTATAGAAGTTTAGGCTCAAATATCCAGTAATGAGTCTTTTTTCATTTGTTTGTTTAGTACCTGGTACTAAAGAGTACTTAATTCCACTGAATCCATGTGGTTGGCAAGAAGGAATTGAAATAAGTTTCCTGTAAATTATTTATGTAACTTGGTTTAGAGGTCAGCTGCTCCCCTGGGCTTGGGCTCTTGCACGCACGTGAGCAATCTCTGTTTTGCCTTGCAACAATTCACAGCTAGGGAAACCGATGAGTTACCCTAAAAGAATCTCCTCACACATCAGCGAGCAAAGTAGACTTGACTCACAGTATTCTGGTAGGGTCTGAGGAAGAGAGGGAGGGATGTGTATTGCCCACGCATACACATACACATGTGTGTGCACACCACTGCAAACCTCTTTAACGTCTCTCAGGATTTCTTCTCTCCAAAGTCCCACTTGGCTACGCATTGAGGGTTTCCCTCAATGCCCTTTTCCCCACACCAGCCTCCAGTTGTTCTCTCTGCCTCCTGGGAACTTCAAATTCCTTACTCTTTTTAGCAAGCAGAGCTGTGCAGGCCTGCCCCAGCTCTGACCCACAATCTTGCTCCATTGAACACATCACAGTCCATCATCTACAACTTGATTCATTGATGTATCAAGATGGCACTTTCCTTGAGGGGTTTCAGAGCACTTTGCAGACATCCAAATGCCCATTCCCTGGTGAAGCACCTGCTGTGTTATCTACTAATTTTGTGACCTTGGGTAAGTTATTTTCTCCTGTTGGATCTCAGGTTACTCATCTGAAAAATGAAGATAATGATTGGACCATTGAGGTTGTTGGAAAGACGAAGTGAAATCATGCCTGCGAAACACAGAGCAGAGCCTGGTGTAAAATAGGATTACAATGTATGCTTTTCAAATAAATAAATAATAGCAGAATCCCTCACCTAAATGAGATTTCTCCCAGTTGAAAGTGGGCATTGATCACTTTTTATGATGTGTGTACAAGGCGCTGTAGAGCATAAAGTAGTGAACGGTTAGGGCCATCGAGATGGCGTTGGAAAGTTTTGCAAGTTACTTAATCACTACACATTAGTTTCCTCCATTGTAAAATGGGGATGATAATAGCACTTATTTAAGGAGATTGGGAAGATTAAATGGAACAATGCATATAAAAAACAGAGCCTAGTCCAATTTAAGAGTTTAGAAAATCGTAGCTGCTATTATTAAAGATTTATGCCTTAAATTGATCTATTAGGATATGAAAGTGCATTTGCCTCCTTTCCTGGTATAAGATTCAGATTTGCCAAATCTAGATGAATTTAGAAAATCCCAGTGTTATTTTATTGAAGGCTATAGTCAAGACAAATTATTTAATTTAAGCTGATAGCTTTGGCTTTAGAAGTTTTAAATCACTACACAGTTCATAAACTTAATAATTCTGTATTGATGTTTAGTTTAGAAAATCTCAGCTTCTTTTCAGGCTGTTAGTTTTGTAGTAGTTTCCTTTTGTCAGCTACACATTAGAATCAATTTGGGGTATGAACGAATAGTCTAGCACTCCTGGCTGGTGTTCCCTTTGATTTTGTATAAATTGTGAGCAATTGGCCATATTCCACAGCAGCTAGTTATGAAGATGGATATGCATGAGCAGAGTTCAGTGTTGGGATCAAATAAAGCTTGCAGCAAATTTAATGTGATGTTATAAAGGATATGTAAAATTATTATTGTGCTGTGTGGCAATTAGACATAAATGCAGTTCATACAGATGACATGGTTGTCTCACCCAAAACAAAGTCCTTCTAGGATTAGCTATGTGAGGAAGTGGGTTGGGCCTGTCAGGGGCAGAAAGCAGCTTTGGGGTCCCTAAAAATTCTCCCAAATTCAGAGCACCCAGATCTCTTTTTGGAGATAGGGCCTGGGTGACCAGGAGGCTTGTTGTTCAAGACCAGGACATGACAAAATCAACCTCCTCCTAGTCACTATAGGGGATTGACTGCAAGGGAAGTTTATTAATCTAGGCCAGGAGACAGTAAACTTTTTCTGTAAGAGGACAGTGAGTCTTTTAGGCACTAAAGGGTCATATGGTCTATGTTGCCATTACTCAGCTCTGCCATTGCAGGACAAAAGCAGCCATAAATGATACATAGACAAATGGGTCTGGCTGTGTTCCAATAAAACTTTATTGGAACAGGCAATCTGCCAGACTTGGTCCACAGGCTGTAGTTTGCCGACTCATAGTCTAGACTAAGGCTCTCAATGGGAAACTGGAGAAGAGGAGAACCCAAAATGACACTTCCCCAAAGTAGGCCAGCATCTGGGTTGATGGAAGAAATAGGGCCATGGGCAGTTGTGGGGCCCAGGGAAGCTTCAAACACTCTTTTCTCCTTCCCTCTTTTACAGGGCTTGTCGGCCTCAGTGAAGGCAACCAGCTGGAGAGGTAGAATGGGTAAGAGTGTGCATACTCACTGGGGATAGGCTTAAACCCAGCTCTCTCCCAGTTTAACCATGTGACCTTGGGCAAATTATTCTACCTCTGTAGGCCCATCTGTAAAATTTGGATGATAGAACTTGTCTTGCAGAGTTGTAAGGTTCAAATGAACTTTGTTATGTAAACTTTTTAGCACACACCAAATAGTAGAGACAGTGTGTCTGTATAATGTATTTTAATGGGCAATTTAAGGAAGGTTCAAAGCTGTTTTTGGATTCGTCACCTTTCCTACATACTTAAGAACTATGGTCACCATCCCCTGGCTGTGGACCGGTATCAGTCCCTGGCCTGTTAGGGACCGAGCCACAGAGCTCTGCCACCACTGCCCTCCCTCCCCGCAACCCCCACCCTGTCCATGGAAAAATTGACTTCCGCAAAACTGGTCCCTGGTCCCAAAAAGGTTGGGGACCACTGCTTTAGAACACAACTCCTCATAAATTGGGTCCATGTCCAGAACTATTTGACTAGTCCTATAATATACTTGGCAGTGGAATTGTTGGGTCCTAGGTTGTACACTTTCTGCTCTAGGTTGTCCATGTTCAGCAGATACTAACGTGTTTAGTAGACACCAAGCAGTTTTCCAAAACGGCTATACCTATTTGCATTTCCACGGGCAGTGTTGTGAGAGTTCCGGTTGTTTT
>RJWJ010024865.1:0-24459 GCA_004363605.1 Indri indri | reverse complement strand
AGAACTCAGGAAAATCAACAAGAAAAAATCAAACAACCCTATCAAAAAGTGGGCAAAGGACATGAACAGAAACTTTTCAAAAGAAGACAGAATAATGGCCAAAAAACACATGAAAAAATGCTCAACATCTCTAATCATCAGGGAAATGCAAATCAAAACCACAATGAGATATCACTTCTCTCCAGTGAGACTGGCCTTTATCAAAAAGTCCCCAAACGATAAATGTTGGCATGGATGCGGAGAGATAGGAACACTCATACACTGCTGGTGGGACTGCAAACTAGTGCAACCTCTGTGGAAAGCAATGTAGAGATACCTTAAAGAGAGGCAAGTAGAATTACCATTTGATCCAGCAATCCCATTACTGGGCATCTACCCAAAAGAACAAAAGACACTCTATGAAAAAGACACCTGCACCTGAATGTTTATAGTAGCACAATTCACAATTGCAAAGATGCGGAAACAACCCAAGTGTCCATCAATACATGAGTGGCTTAATAAAATGTGGTATATGTATACGATGGAGTACTATTCAGCTATAAGAAACAATGGTGATATAGCACCTCTTGTATTTTCCTGGATAGAGCTGGAACCCATTCTACTAAGTGAAGTATCCCAAGAATGGAAAAACAAGCACCACATGTACTCACCATCAAATTGGCATTAACTGATCAACACCTAAGTGCACATATAAGAATAACATTTATTGGATGTCAAGCAGGGGGAGGGGGAGGGGGGACGAGGGGATGAGTATATGCATACACAATGAGTGCGATGAGCACCATCGGGGGATGGAAATGCTTGAAGCTCGGACTTGGGGGGGGGGGCAACATACATAACCTAAACATCTTTACCCCTATAATATGCTGAAATAATTAAAAAAGAAACTACACTGAGATACATATATACACCCCTTAGAACAAAAAAGACTGACAACACTCAGTGCTAGAGAGGAGCTGGAGCAACTGGAATTCTCATATGTTGTTGGTGGAAATGTAAAACCACATACTCACTTTGAAGAAATCCTAGAACAAACCAATCTATAGTGAAAGAAGTAGATCAAAAGTTGCCAGGGGCATAGGGTAACTTATTGGAGTGGTGGAAATGTTCCATGTAGTTATTGTTGTAGAAGTTATAAGGGTGTATGCATTTGTTTTCAAAAATTGAGGTATATGCTTAAAATGTAATAGAATGCATTTTATTGTGTATAAATTAATCTTCATTAAAGTTGAATTTAAAATAAACAACCTGCACATTCAAATGTGATCCACAGTAAATTTTAATTCACTGGAGTTCAACAACGCACTAAATTAACTCATGTTTCTACAGACTTTGAACTAAAGGTTCTCCTGCCATTTCTCCTTCAGTGAAAAGTAGTCAGAGATTTAAAGATCAATTAGTTCCAAATATTGTTACCATTTGCATTCATCTATTTGTATACATCGAGATTTTTCTCAATACAGAAATACATTGACTAGTAAGGTGCTTTAGGATTTTCTACATATACAATCACATCATATACGAATAAAATCAGTTTTATTTCCTCCTTCCCATCTATATGATTTTATTTCTTGTTCTCGTATTATTGTGCTATTTAGGAATTCCATTGTGATACTGAATTAGGAGTAATGACAGCAGATATCTTTACTTGTTCCCAATCTTATGGGAAAAGCATTAAGACTTCCACCAGGAAGTAGTTAGCTATAGGCTTTTATAGATGCCCTTTACCAGGCAAGGAAGTTTCCTTCCACTCCTAGTTTGTTAAGAGTTTTTCGTTGTTTGTTTGTTTTTATCACACATGGATATTGAATTTTGTTAATATCTTGCATGTATTGAGATGCTCATATTTTTTTTCTCTATAATATGTCAATATAGTAAATGCATTAATTAGGTCTTTGAATATTGAACAATCTTTTTATTTCTGGGATAAACTTTACATGGTATATTTCTAGATTAAATTTGTGCATGTTTTTTTTTTTTTTTTTGAGACAGAGTTTCGCTCCATTGCCCTGGCTAGAGTGAGTGCCGTGGCATTAGCCTAGCTCACAGCAACCTCAAACTCCTGGGCTCAAGCGATCCTACTGCCTCAGCCTCCCGAGAAGCTGGGACTACAGGCATGCGCCACCATGCCCGGCTAATTTTTTCTATATATTTTTAGTTGTCCAGATAATTTCTTTCTATTTTTAGTAGGGACGGGGTCTCGCTCTTGCTCAGGCTGGTCTCGAACTCCTGAGCTCAAACGATCCGCCCGCCTTGGCCTCCCAGAGTGCTAGGATTACAGGCGTGAGCCACCGTGCCCAGCCTTAAATTTGTGCATATCTTGTTGAGAATTTTCAAATCCATGTTCATAAAGGATATCAGTCTTTAGTTTCTTTCCTTATACTATCTTTGTCTGATTTTAGTATCTGGGTAATGCCAGCCTTATAAAACAAGATGGAAGGTGTTTCTTCTTCTTCTATCTTCCAAAAGAGTTTATGTAGACTTGTTAGTTTTTTTTAATAAATCCCACATATCCTTCAGTGCCTAGATGTAAAGTTGTCTCATCCATGAAGCCTTCCCCAGACCTGCAATACTGTCAATAACTTAAATAATAATAGTAATAATACTGCATGCTTATGATGTCACAGGTCCTATAAACATTTATCATTTATTACGGTATATAACCTTCCCAGCAGGCCTGTGAGGAAGGTATTGTTGTAACCTCTTTACAAATGGGTAAACCAAGGCTCAGAATCATTAAATAACTTGCCCAAGGTCACGCATTCTTTTATCTGAACTCGATTTTTTTACTGAGTGCCTACTAAATTCCAGGGTGCCAGAAATTGGCCCCACGACGCAGCCTGCTCCCTTAGCCTCTCTATCAGTGCTTCCCAAAACACGGACCTTGCCTCACCAGCACCTAGAAGCTTGTTAAAATGCAGATTTCCAGGCTCCAGCCCAATCCTCTATAGTGGAACCCCGCCCCCCGCCCCCTGCGGCAGGGGCTGGGGGCAGGGTGGAACCAAGAATGTACATTTTAATAAGCACCCAGATGACTTTAGTGCATACTGCTACTCCCAGAGTAGCTCTTAATTGCATTCTGCCTTGTGTTAATAACTGTTTGCCAATTTCTCATCCATCTACGTAGACTGCGAACTCCCAGCAGGACGTGCCGTTTGGTGAGTCTTGGCACCGCCTCACAGCCACGTGCAGTACCTTGCCCACAGGCATTGTCCAACAGGCGTTTACTGAACTGGAATGAAAACAATTTCGAGCATTGAGTGCTCACAGCCATCCACACTCAGGGTCTCCACAGGTCTCCCGAATGTGTCCTAAATCCCTCATGAGGCTTTAGGAATAAGCACTAACTGGCCCAGGAGCACAAACCAGGTCCTTTTCATCAGAGCTGGAAGGATCTATAGAGACAATCTCTTCCACCTCCTTAAACTGATGCAGAAATCAAGGCTAGCAAGGAGAAATGACTTGTCCAATGTCACACAATTCCCCCAAAGATGAGGACCAGCATTTAAGTGTCCTCACTCCCAGGGCCAGGCCTTCCCTCTTCAAAGCAAGGTGAGGAGGAATGCGTGTTCCATGGAGGGGGCCTCCTGCAGGAGGTGAGCTGTCCCAGGACTCTCATTTGAGTTGACAGGAAAGCGAGAGCTCAGTGGAGAGGAGAAAAATGTTTATTTGAATTCACACCAGAACTCTCAGACAGGGAAAGAGGGAACGGTGAGAGGGAGGGTGTCCCAAGTACCCCCAGCATCATGAGCATGTGAATATTTAGCCCAGTTCTCTGTGGAAATAGAGCTCATAAAACCCTCTGCCTGTGCCCACATCCTTTTTGAAGCCGAGGACTAACAAGTCGATTACCAATGTGGTGGAAGAGCGGCAGAGGGTTCCGGCGGGAGGGGTGTGACCGAGTGCTGGACTATTCTGCGACACTTGGGAGGGAAGGGAGAACCCCTCTCCAGAGGTAGCTGCTCACTCTGTTACCTGCTGAGAGTAGGATTTCTGGCGTGCCTCGGGCCTGCATCCCGCTGAGTTAATAATGTCCCAGGCTAATTTTGCTGCTGGAGTCCAACACAAAAGTAGCGTGTGTCTGAGCAGATCTGAGAAAAGAAGGACTGTGGTGTCTTAGGTGGGGTTGGTGTGGGGAGCTGGGAACCATAGAAGGGGCTGGAGGCTCAGACCACTGACAATCTCAGGAATTAGAGCCACGGGGAATAAAAGCTGCCACCTTTCCTGCCTCGCTTCTTTTCCCCTCAGAGAGGTATTCATACAGCTCGGGGTTCCCAAAGCCTTTGAACAGCGCATGAATGGAGAGGCGGAGGCCTGGTTTCTCTGTCCACCCTGGGCCTTACCTGCTTTCTCACCTAAATGAAAAGCTCAAATTCAATGACTGCTAAAGCTCCCTTCCAGCCCCTAATGTCTGGGACACTAGTCCCAATTTGGGGCTGTGTTCGCGTTTGCAGGATGTGTGCACCCTAAAACAGCCGGGCCCCCACGCTTCATCTTCCCAGCCCGCACCCTCTGCCTCCATCCAGCCTCTCCACCCGGCCAAGGCCTGGGCAGTTCCCAGGGCCCTCCTCTGAGCAGCAGGTCACCCTGGAATGCTCAGCCTCACACACTGTCACCGTGCCACCTGCAGCCTGCACAGCTCTTCCTGCCCAGCACTCTCAACCTGGGCCTGGCTGGTCTGGAGGCAGGCGGAGGCATCTGTTCTCTGTTCTCAAAGCCACCCTGCAACCTCTGGGAGCGGGAAGAGGGTCACGGACTCCACTAAGGCCTCACACATGCCTTTGAAGCTGGGGTGGAGTGAAAGAAAACAGGAGCTTCAGGATTTTTTTCTGAGTTGTTTTAAGCCACATCTGCCATATCTGAATACCACACACGTGAAGCCTAACCCAACCCTACCTAAGCTACCATCTCCCACTCCGGCCACTCTGGCCAGGCTATTGCCAACACCAAGGGCCCAGCCCCGCCTGCCCAGCCATTCCTGCACTCCCTGGGAGCCCCCGTCAGGTGACAGGGCCTTTCTGGGGAAGGGGCTGACATCATCCTCACACCCACAGGAGAAGGCCACTCAACTGGGACATCCCCAGGAAGGGCTCCTGAGGGCTGCTGGGCACGGGGAGGAGAAAGTCCTTTATTTGCTGAGTGCGGTGGGACTGCTCTGATGGGAGCGGTGGGACGACTTTACAGTCCTCCAGACACTCCCCAGGTGCTCTCCCTCAGCCTTGCTGGGAGCACCAGGGGCGGGGTGTGGCTGCAGGGGCAGGCGAGGCCATGACCTCTGCTGGGCAGCGGACAGCCTGGGTGGCTGCCCAAGGGCTCAGCTGGTTTGCCCTGAGGACAAGTGACCTCAGGTCAAAGCTCTTGTCAGAAAAGGAGCAGGGGAGTCTGTGGGAAACTGCTTCTCAAAAAGAGCAGATTTTTCCTGGAGAAAAAGTTTTCCGCAAATCCTCCCATCCCCCTCCTGGCAATGCCACAGTCTTGGTAAATGCTTTCTGAGAACCTCACACCTGTCCCCTGACTCCAGGGCTAGCCAGCTCCATCCTCTCTCCCGGAGGCAAACCCCCTGGCCTCCCTCCTCAGGGAGACAGCCTCACCCTGGAGCCCTCTTTTATCAGTTCCAAACTCCTTTTTCTGTGGCCAACCGCTTCTGCCAAGGCTTGACATCACACAGACGCCACACAATATGAGTTGCAAATGAAGTTTATTGTGCAGACACCCAGACCACAGCACTTTCAAAGGCAGAGTGGACAAGAGCAGCTATGCACACAGAAACACGGTCCCCAGGCACGGCAGGGGAAGGGCGCGGCCTTGGAGGTGGTGTCAGCAGGCTGCCCTGCGGTCCTCAGCAGAACACCTGTCTGGAGGAGCACCGCCAAGCAGGCAATGCAAGCAGGGAGGCATGCGGGGGTGAGAGTGGGGCGCGGCTGAAAGCACAAACCTAGACAATGCAGATTCTTCCGCATTCTTCCACAGCAGGTGTCACTGCTCACCTTTTTTCTTTCAAAAACTGTATGTGGGCATCCTTTTCCCCAAAATTCCATCAGAGGTAAATAATAAAATTTGACCTGCTGTCAGTTAGAGGCACAGAGACAGGCTTCTACATTCTAGAGTGGAAGAATCGGGGGGACCCCATCTTTATCTAAAAGAGAAGGTCGCGCTGGAACCAAAACCTTCACCTGAGCCAGAACCACCCTTTACAGAGCCAGAGCCCCCTCTGGAGCCACCGCCAGAGCCGTATCCTCCTCCAGAGCCACTTCCAGAGCCGTATCCTCCTCCAGAGCTGGAGCCTCCCCTAGAGCCACCTCCAGATCCGTATTTTCCTCCAGAGCCACCGCCAGAGCCATATCCTCCTCCAGAGCTGGAGCCTCCTCCGCCACCACCTCTGGAGCTGGACCCTCTGCCTCCAGAGCCATAACCGCCACTTCCAGAGCTGTAGCCTCCGCCTCCTCCAGAACTGGACCCTCTACCTCCATAACCAGGGCCCCCAAAGCCAGCTTTGGATGCCACATTTGAAGAAACGGTGCTGCTTGTCACAGCTGCAGAGAGAGATGGTGTTACTGCAAAACTTTTGACTTCCACCTGCCTCCACCCCATATGACAGGACCACACTCCATACTTACACACGGTCACGTTGCTGCTCAGGTCTCCAGACATCCTGTGAGGGAGAGAGAAAATACTGTATGGCAGAGCACTGAGGTTCTGTGTGCATGTTGTTTCACAGCTTCCACCTACAAATGTGCAGTTTAGCCCCAAAAACCAGCCGCCAGGGCCTCATGGATCCAACTTTCTTGTGTGCTGCCAGATCACGGACAGGGTGAGAGACCCCACATTTATGCACAGCCTTGCATCTCAATCCATCTCAGTTTTTTTCTCTGTTAGAAAATGAAGAGTTGCATTGTTGATCCAAAGTGATTGAAAAGCAAGTTCACTTTGGACTTTGCAACCCACTTTTATATTTAAATCCATCTTAGGGAGTCTGTCATTCAGAATCCATGACACGCCAGAGATGAAGCAATGAGGCTGCACTGAGCATCCAATTCAGAACTGTGGCTCTGTACAGCCCCCTACTCCTCCCTGCTGCCCTGCTCTCCTCTTTGCCAATTGAACACTGTCCCCCTTTCTCTCACGAGCTGGAGCCAGGAGGCATTGCCTCTCAGACAGGCGCGGAGCAACAGATGCGCCCTCTTTGTCGTCCTGGCTTGCTGATGGCCTGGGGCAGCTCTTCCCTCTCCAGTTGCTTCAGCCAGATTAAGTTACCAAAGATGCAATAGCACTGACAGAGGTCTCCAAGGGTCCCTCTTTAAAGGTTAGCAAATGGTTCTCTTTGTCTCTCCGGAAACCTGCACAGAACTAGGACTGTCATCTGTTCTGATAAGCGTGTCCCAGCTAGTCAGCTCATTCCCACACACAGTCTCCCCTGTACACAGGGCAGGGAGAAGAGGCCACTCACCCTGCAGACCTAGAGACCAACTGCCAGACTGTCCAGGACTAACCTGTTTTCACTTTCAGAAAAGACCAGGATGTTTAGCATATTGCTTGATTTAATTTAATATGCCTTGTGAGTCATTTCACATTGGCAAATGTGCAACTCTACACTAAAGCTTTGTGTGCTGGGTTTCTGCTTGGGGAACACAGGGGATGTCAGCTCTCAGTCGCCGCAAGGCCCTGCCCAGTCCTCTGCCTTCCCCACCTTTGCCTCCAGCCCTGGCTCTAGGAGAAAGAGGGCAAACCAGAGTACCCTCGTCCCCTCCCAGTGCCCCCACCTGCACTCCTCGCCCTCCAGCAGCTTGCGGTAGGTGGCGATCTCCACGTCCAGGGCCAGCTTCACGTTCATCAGCTCCTGGTAGTCGCGCAGCAGCCGGGCCAGGTCCTCCCGGGACTGTTGCAGGGCCTCCTCCAGTTCGGTCAGCTTGTTCTTGGCGTCCTTGATGGCGTGCTCCCCACGCTGCTCAGCGTCTGCGATGGCATCTTGCACACTCTTGCACTACATACAAGGAGAGATTTCTGTTTGTACAGAGGGGAGCCTGCCTGGCAGAGGGGGACAGGGAGCAGAGATGCTCAGGGTGTGGGAAGCCAGAATCACTGGCCCTGGAAGTATTGGGTCCCCCGAATTAATACAAATCACAGACAACTGTGCTAAGACTTGCTGCTGTCTCTGGGGCATCCTCTTCCCAGTCACCTTTGACTGGACCCCTAGGCTTTCCCCATAACACCCTTTGATCCTCACCACACAGGGCCCAAATCAGCATCCCACTTTACAGATGTACAGGAAAACACTGGAAATGGACTGCTTTGCAGAACTCCTGCTGCTAATGGTGTCAACCCTCTTCTCCACATTCTCTGTTCCAAAGCCAATGCCCAAAGCCAGGCCAGCCTGTCCAACACCCACTGCCCCACCACTAACCCTGTCGGCTGGTGCATAGGGGCTGTGCCACGCACAAAGGGGAAGCTACGTCCACAATCCGCAGCAAGTCAAACTGACTTTTGCTTTCTTTGTCGTTGCTCCTTTTTACTCATATGAACAAGTGAACACAATTCTTTCCCTTCACTCATCCTTACTTTAGAATGTCTCTTAGACCACCCTAAAAATTGCTATAAGCCTTAAATTATGTTAAGTAGGGGGAGTTTGGGATCAATATATGCTAGACTACAGCTTGCCAGTTTCTCTTGTCTCTCACACTTGCGCGATCACACACACACTCACCCACACTCACGCACACTCACATGCACCTAGACACAACCTCACGCCCCAGCCTCCAGTCAAACTGGACCAAGCGCAGGGTCAAGCCTCACCTGTTTCTTCACGTGGGCGATCTCCCCTTTCAGCCTCTGGATCACACGGTTCAGCTCGCTGATCTCCGTCTTGATCTCTCGCAGGCTGTCTCCGTGTTTCCCAGCAGTGACCTGGAGCTCTTCATACTGATGTGGGGAGAAGAGGACAGTTCACAAAGAGGTTACAGCCTGGTCCAAGTTCCAGCTTGACTGGAGCCAAGGAAAGGCTGGTCACTGGTCGAAGGAGGGCCAACCAGTCTGGATGTCATGGCCATGCTCATGGAAGTGGGGACCCTCTCATGTCCCCAGAAGGACTTGGCGCCATTCTTGACACTCTTTCTTGGGAATGGTGCCCGACTTCCATTAGACAAAAGCACCAAGAATCTACTGTACACTTCCCAGCTGGGGGCGGGCCCCAGCTTGTCGTACGGAGCCGCACTCCCTGCGCTGCCAGGACTTGCCTTGCTGTGGTACAGCGCCTCGGCCTCCGTTTTGCTCTTCTGGGCAATGTCCTCATATTGGGCACGGACCTCGTCGATGATGCCGTTCAGGTCCAGGTTGCGGTTGTTGTCCATGGAGAGGATGACGTTGGTGTCGGTGATAGTCTGTTGCCTCTGGGACAGCTCCTACAACACAAAGGGAGGCCTGGCCGTGACTTCCCTGCCCACAGCCACAGGCAGCGACGAGGCCCCGCTCCCCTGCGGTGGGGAAGTGCAGACTTCAGACTAAGCATACTCTGAGCGGGATCAAAATAGTAGCCACTATTCCTAGGCCTCTCCCAAGGTTGTGCTGAGAATTGTGGGTAAAGGTGCCTGTATTTCTGGAGGCTCCTGGTTAACAGCCTCCATCACTTAGGCCGATTAGGACAAGTGCCCCCAGAAGGAAGCCAGTCCCTGCCGAATACATTTAGTTTACTTCAAGTTTCAGAAATCGTGCGTGTGCACTGGGTGGGGGAGGGGAGATCGGAGCTGCAGTGCACGTTTACCTCTGAAGCATATTGGGCACGGGACAGGTCTCTTCCTAAGGGGAGCTGGACATTTAGGGGATGGAGGGAAGGGTAGTTGTCCTGAACCTTACTTCCTATGACATCAGAGAAGAAAATTTCTCTCCCCTAAGACTTACGCTATAAACCGCACCCCCGCCCCCCGCCGTGGCCTGGAATGACAGCAAGTTGAAGTCAGTCAGTTCATAAGCCCCATTCCTATCACTGTTCCACCAACTGGGAAGGACTTTCCTTTGGTTAAAAAGGTTGGGAAGTAGGGGTCTGTCCAGGAGCAGCCTCCTTACCGCGTCGAAGAGGATTTTCAGGAACTCAAGGTCCTGGTTCTGCACATCCACCTTGGCCTGCAGCTCCACCTTCGTTATGTAAGCATTGTCCACGTCCTGCAGGAAAAATCAAGGGCCTTCAGTGAAACTCACGCTCCGCCTCCCCAGCACCTTGCACGGATCCCTATATGGGCCCCACCTGCTCTCTGCCACTCTCCTCCACCCCGTCCCTGTTAGCTGCTCTCCAATATCCCAGGCACCTCCAGGTGATCCATTTGACCTGCCATTCATCACGCACCTCTGCCAGTGACTCCATGCCCCCATCGCTGCTCACACCCCTGCACCCAGGACCATCAGTGCTTGGATTGGACCATGCTTTGCCAACCAGTCTCTCCCTCCTACTTGAGACACAGTGTGTTCCCACAATGGGACACAATGTTCTCTGTGGGCTTCCACAGTCCTCAACTCTCATCCTCTCTGTCCATCCCACCTCTCCTGAATTTCCCTGGATTATCCACCAAAGATCCCAGAGGACCCAGGGTGAGGACCCGTACTTTTGGCCTTCTAGTTCAAATCTTTGTCAGCACAACCGACAGCAACTTTAAGCAGGCATTCTAAGGAAAGTCCCATTCCTTCTTTAGCTCTTTAGAAGAATAAAGTGCTTTCTGTGTTTGCATTTATCATGATCTAATATAGGCTTTAAGTAGGTTATTGCTGGGAAGTGCTCTATCAAAAATGCAGAACATTTTTGGAAACTACCCAGAAGCGTGAACTGCATAGACACTTTTGTTTCTAAGAGAACAGGCCATAGACACGTCCCACCCCTTTCTCTAGCCACTGCTGTTTGTGCTCAGAGTTGCTTTCCAGCCTGTGTGTTCAGACACGAGGGGCTGTGAAGCACCCTTCTCCCTACCCCCAGCCACCACATTCTCTTGCTCACCTTTTTAAGTGTCACGAAGTCATTCTCAGCGGCTGTGCGCTTATTGATTTCATCCTCATACCTGTTGGGACCCAGATGATAGGCAGTCAGATTAGTTCCAGTTTGTTTGTTTTTCTTTTCCTTTTCCTACTGGATTCACCAAAATGCTTCATTCTCTAGGAATATGAAACACTACTTAAATGTCTAAATTGAAGCTATGATATCCCACATGAGGATAGATTTCTATAAACCAACTCTCAAACAGGTAAAAAATATGATCTCTAAAACTCTGACGTCTTCCTCACAAATAATCGACAAAGATCCAGGCGCCTCTCCCCTTTATCACCACAAATGAAACTGGGGGATGAGTGGCTTTTGGGCAATGACTGGATGGCTAGTTCAAAATTTATCTCCACTAAGCGTTTACTCTGCCACCTACTTCTTCCTAAAATCCTCCACAAGATCCTGCATGTTGCTCAGCTCTGAATCCTGTGATGTTCTTTCCGCCGAGAGTCTATCCACGTATCTCTTGAGGTCCTCAATATACGCCTGGAATATGGGATCCAGGTTGGTTGTGCGGGTGCCAACATCCAACTGCTGCAGCAGCTCCCATTTGGTGCGCAGCACCTGGTTCTGCTGCTCCAGGAACCGCACCTGCCGTGACCAGAAGGAGAGCACGTAAGCTCTAGGTCATCCTTCACACCAGCAAGCCACACTCACCACAGGCAGCTCCAGTGCTGCTTTGGGACCTAGAGAAGCCTACAAGGCTTCATCTTCACCAGATCATGCCAGGCGGAGCTCTCGAGCTCCCTGCCTGCACACTTGGAAAGTTCTGCAGACTCCTAATGCTCCATCTGGCCCTCTCCACACAGGGAACTCGCTCTCTTACTTCACCATCCACTGTTCTGTTTGCAGCTGCTCCCAGGACCCCAGGCCATGTCCCTCCCCATCTTGGTTGAATTTTGGGCAAAGGTCCCATAAATTCTGGGGAAAACCAAAAGCAGGCATCCACTGGCACTGCTCCCAAGGGTGCTGAGTATGAGACTACTGGAGGGCTGGGCTCCTCAGCCTGGTTTTAAGAGCCTTGTAAATTCCTGCCTGTTTCAAGGCAGATAAACCAAGACAGGTTCGTCTGCCTTGAAACGGGAGAGAACCCAGTAACACTTCAAAGTGACACCACTAGAGACTTTATGGATCACAAAACTGAGAATCCTTCTCTTGAAGGCAGGAATTTTATTCGCTCCCAAGCAGATATTTTGGCTAATGGAGTACTAACTTCTAGGGAAGGCAAGACTACTTCAGAAGATGTCTTACAAACCTGCTGTCCCATGGCCTGAACTTGTCAGTCCAGTTCTTACCTGTATCAATTTTTCTATGATTTTCAGAATTTTCTACAAATATTATTTATTTAGGCCACAAGAATAAAGCCAAAGAGACAAATAATTCTTAAATGCAGACTGTTACAAAAAATGCACTAAGCTGGCATCTTTCCCATTTAGAAATTACAAGTATTAATAACCCAGGCTATTAAGGCTACACCAATGGCTCCTAAAGGAAACGAATCTGTGCCATCTTCTTTGCAGTTAGCACTGGAAGTGAGGTATCCCGAGCATCAGCAGACTCACCTTGTCGATGAAGGAGGCAAATTTGTTGTTGAGAGTTTTGATCTGTTCCCGCTCCTGAGACTTTACATTCTGGATCTCTGGGTCGACTTTCACATTGAGAGGCTGCAGGAGGCTCTCGTTTACAGAGACTTCATGGATGCCTCCACCAGGGTATCCTCCAGGCCCGGAGCCACCAGGACCCCCAAAACCTCCAAAGCCACCACCACCTCCAAAGCGGCCTCCACCAAAGCCGCTTCTACCAAAACCGCCGCCTCCGAAGCCACTGCCTCCTCCAAAGCCAATGCTGCCTCCAAAGCCAATGCCGCCTCCAAAACCACCTCCTCTGCCACCAAATCCACCACTGGAGCCAAAGCTTCCGCCTCCTCTAGCCACGCTAATGGAGATGCTCTTGGTCCCTCCAAGGCCAACAAGACTCCGACTGCCAAAGCCGCCTCCACCGAAGCCTCCTCCGCCACCACCATGGCGGCTCAAGCAGGAGAAGCTGGAAGTCGATCTCCGGCTCCCACCAGAGACCACAGCTGAGCCACTGCTGAAGCCCCGGAATCCTCCACCTCCTACTCCTCTTCCTCGAGATTTACAGGAGATCTGACAACTCATGATGCCTTTGCCCAGTGAGGGAAGTCGAAGGTTCCTGAGAAGAGTCAAGGCTGGAGAATCAATTCTGCTGCTGGGAGACTGTCAGGGTCCCCTTATATACTGGCCAACTAGGTGTTGGTGTGCATGGGTGTGGGCCCGCTTATGCATGGGTTTGGTCTGCCTGGAAGGTATTCCTGGCAAGTGATTATCAAGCTAATAGCCATTAAAATTCTACTAATCAGCTCCATCCCAGAACTTGCTTTGATTGCAAACTTCTGTTTATCTGGGCATCTGTCACGCCATTTGATTTTTGTAAAATCATCAAGAGGAGATTAGGATTTGGTTTTCTCAATCTGAAAAAGGACCTTCTGCAAAATGCTGCTCCTTGTTCTAGACCGATCCAAGAGAGGCTGGCCACCACCTGGGCCTGTGCAGGCTTGCCATCCTGGTTCAACAATGAAAGAGATCACAGGTTGAGACTGTCAGAGCCCCTCAGCACCAGCCTTCTAGCTCTCCTCACTTTTCCCTCTGCCCCAGGAAGAGTTTCAACAAGTGCAGGGGGACATTGCAGATGTGGGGACATGGGCATCCTCTTACAGAAATAAGTTAGCTTAGGATGCTGCAAAAGGGTTGTCATTTTTTAAAGTATCTTGGCTCTTTTCTTCCCAGGCTACACCAGAAATACGCGATAACCAGGCACTGAGTAGAAAACTTTCTTTCTTATAACCTGTTTTTCTAACCATCAACTCTGTCACTTTTCTACATGAAAACCCAGAGGATGGGGCCTTAAGGAAAGTTTCTCTGCTCCTCAATCTGTGTGACTCAGGGCACCCAATGACAGGTTGCAGGCAAAGTCTTTACACAACTCCAAGATCCAAGGATATATTGATTCAGTCAGCGTGTACTCACCTACTGCCAGGCAATTCCATGACGCAGTTAGGAAGCCAGGCTCTTCAATGACATCCAGACACGGAGGAATATCAGAAGACCCAGCCAGGCTGACCAGAGTCACCAAATGCACAGAGCACTCGCTCCTAAACTCAACCACAGTCTCCCCTTTGTCCGTGTGGCTAAGCATGTGGGAAAGGCACTTCGAAGTGAGAGAACTGAATTTAACATCAAAGGTTCTGGGTTCGAGTCCCAGTTTTGCTATTTATTGGCTGTGTGACCTCAAATTAAACTGAGGCTTTATAGTCTTAGCTATAAAATGGGACACATGAAGTGTGTTGAAAACCGTGACGCACAATACAAATGTTAGTATCATTATTGTCTGGGAGAAGACAAAGATCTCTCCTTTCCCTTTCGCCTTTGGCATGTTATTCTCTCTCTCCTGAGGACTATGACCATGCACTCCACGGGCACCATTAATTACAGAACCTGGATATTCTTCTGATCCTAATACAAAGTTAGCATCAAATAATATAAAAAACATAAGCTTTGAATTGAAGTCCCAATTTCATTGTATTTTAGTTAAATGACCTTGGATAATTTGAGTCTCGGTTTCCTCGCCTATAAAAACTGAATAAGAATAACAAGGGCCAGGCGCGGTGGCTCACGCCTGTAATCCTAGCACCCTGGGAGGCCGAGGCGTGTGGATCACTCAAGGTCAGGAGTTTGAGACCAGCCTGAGCAAGAGCGAGACCCCGTCTCTACTAAAAATAGAAAGAAATGATCTGGACAACTAAAAATATACATATATATATAGAAAAAATTAGCCAGGCATGGTGGCACATGCCTGTAGTCCCAGCTACCTGGGAGGCTGAGGCAGGAGGATCCCTTGAGCCTAGGAGTTTGAGGTTGCTCTGAGCTAGGCTGACGCCACGGCACTCTAGCCCAGGCAACAGAGCCAGACTCTGTCTCAAAAAAAAAAGAATAAGAAGAATATGGCTGTTGTGCAAACAGAGCTAGATAATATGCACGTGTGCTAAACACAGTTCCTAGTCCAGAGCAGAAACTCAATAAATGTCATTTACCTTCCTGTATCCATCCTCACCAAGTTTCCCAACCTATGCCTTAGCTACGTGGCAGGGGTAGGTATGGGGGTAAAGAATAGGGAACTAGTTGAGATATTTGATTTGCAGTAAAAAATAGAAAAAAAGAAAAAAATGCTGGGGGAAGCAAATCTCTGTGTCTCCTTGATTTTTTTCCCCTGTCTGCGTACATGATTATAATCGTGCAAACAAATCTAAATCGTGCAAACAAAACTAAAAGCTTTGGAAAGAGTCTCCGTCCAAAGCCAAATGTGTCATTATCTGTGGGTATCTGAGCAACGCCCTATTGTCCATTACTCCCCTGTGACTGTGCCGAGGCCGTGCCAGCGTCCCAGGGTCTTAATCCCTCTGTGAAGGAAAGGAGCGAACATTTATTGAACAGCTGCTGCATCCCAGGTTTGTGCCAGGACTCGATCTGAGTGTTTTACTGCATTTTAATTCTGCTGTCACACATGGTGTCCCTCTCCACTGAACATCTTCCCTTTCTAGACCCATTCACCCGTTTGTGAAAGTCAAGATGAAGAAGAGTCCTCCTACTGTCTGGACATGTGGAGGGTAGAACTAACACAACTTGGATATTATGGGACATATTTATTTCCATTTTTTTAAATTTCACCTTTTACATAATCTCAACATGCTATTCTAGATCATATGCTTCGCATTCTTTAAGGGCGTGAAATGGCAGTTAAGAATCTTGGCTTGGCTGTGGTTTTGCCACTGACCTTCACTGTGGTCTTCGATTTCTTCATCTATAAAATGGGAACATTTACTCTGAATCCTCAGTGTCCCACAAGGACATTGACCTTCCGGTATAAAGGGTTTTAAGCTTTGCTGTCTCTGAAACCAGAGCAGGGATCCTGCAGAACCAAGTCCTTCTCATGCTCCCCACGTTTTCTCTCGACAAGCTGCCAGCAAGCCCAAGATCCTAAATGCTTTTCCTCATAGGTTTTCAAAAGCACATCTATGGCCTGTTGGGCAGAAGAATGAGCCCCCAAGGTTAAGCAGAGAAGGGGTTAACTGTTTAGCCAATGGGAAATAAATTAAACCCTCAACCAAATGTGGATGCTAATGCCGGATTCCCAGTTCGGGGTCAGTTTCCTGCCTCCTGTACTGTCTACCTCCCTGCAGCCTCATCTCACAGTCCTGCCTGTGCTGCAATGAGCCACGTCCCCAGACTTCCGCAGGGCAGAATCGGGGTCACATTTATCCTTCCAATCCTCCATCCCCTCAGCACAGAGTGGTTACTCAGGGAATAAGCCTACGTTCCAAAATCATTTCTGTTTTTCTTGGTTTGGAATTGCAGGTTTTTCCAGATGTGTGGATGTGATGTTAGCAATGCCCTGAGTCTTTGCAGCCTTTTATGTGCCTGTTCCCTTAAGATCCCACTCGGAGAGTTGTCTCAGGTTTCTGTCCCTGTCTCAGGTTTCTGTCCCACCCCATCAGAGCTCTCTCCTCAGGCCGCTAAGGTTAGCCTCCCCTTCCCAAAGACTCAGCGCACAAGCTGGGCAGAGCTGCCACGTGGCTCGTGCTGCCATGGGATGGAAACCAAGAATTTGGGTTTAAAAAACAAAAACAAAACAAACAAACCAAAAACCCTCCTCTTCCAGCCCCTGCTGCTGGGCTTGGGCTGCTCAAGGGGCCCAAATCCACAGGGAGTCCAATAGTGTCAAGAAAGAAGTTCAGAAAACAGAGGAGCTGGGGACAGGCTGTCCAGCAGCTCAGCCCAAAGCAGAGGCCCTGAGAGGCAGCTGGTGCCCGGCCTGTGCACGGGCCTTTGCACGGCTGGCTGATTCCTGTGCCTTCCGTGAGTGCCAAGGTGCTGCTCCAAAGAGCTCCACAGCCATAGTGGCACCCAGAGAAGGAGAGACAAGAAGCTTACAGGCTCCCAGCAGGAGCACCTTGCTCAACATGCCCCTCCAGGGCATTTCTTAGTAAATGATTATTTTAAAACTGTTTACTAAGTCTATAGTCCCAGCCCCTGACCCAGTTCTCCATCTCAGCCCAAGCTCCCCTCCTTTCTTACCTAACATCTCCATTTTATTGGCTTTTTTTTTTTTCAGTCGACCCCTTTTCTTACAGCGAGGCCTGTGGCTGTCGATTTGATGCGCCCTGGCCAAACTGGTTGGGACTGAGAAGCCAGGCTGACAGGCAGCCAGGTCCACCCTCAGCATGAAGCACTGAAAGTTCCCACCGTGCAGAACCCTGTTCTGGAATGAGGTGATTCCAGAACATACACACCAGGCTTATCGGGAAAGCAGGGTGTGGCCATTGCCGAGAAGCAGTGCAGACCCCAGAAGCAGGGGAGGGGTGAGGGCAGGGCTCAGGCCCCACGCAGGACAGGGGCTTAGTGCATGTGGGTTGTACTAACCCAGCAACCCAGCAAGCAGTGATGAGCAAATCGATGCAGGGAGACTCCCGCACAGCGCCTGGCACAGAGCCGGTGCTTGACAAATGCCATTTCCTTTCCCATTGCCATGGCCATCAATGTCACGTGTAGCTCTGAGTTTCTAACTGAGTCCCAGAAGACCTGACACAGAAAATGGAAAGTTACCCATTCTAGCTTTCGTTCTCATTGGGATCCTTCTCTAGGTGAATTAGCTTAGTGTCACGTCAGGGGCTACACAACTGCTGTCCAGTTAATGGTACCTCTGTGACTTGTGCTGTGTGTCTCCACCTACGACGTGTCTTCATTCACTCAGAGACTGCCACTAAGGGGACCTCCATGAAAAGCTCTTGCTGTTCACAGCCCTAACCCTCGTTCCAGCCAAATGGTTTCCCTGGGTGCAGCTGTCAAATATTCCGTCCCCTCCTCGTTGTGATTTCAGAAAGATGAAGTCGCCGTGACTATACTACTCACTCTTCCCTCACAGTGCAGGGCCTTCTCCAGGTTTAATGGTGTCTCCTTCTTACGCAGCCCCTTGGAAGAGAGGAAGGCCTTGGGGAGCCTTCCTGCCGGTTCCACATTGCGCCGCTGCCATCGACAGCTGCCATCCGCCTTTCGTGCTTCTCCCGGGACACCCGACATTTCTCCAGCAGCAGCCTGTGCCGGGCACACGGGGGCCCTGTCAGCATACCCCCCCCACCACCCTGCCTCGCCCTCCCTGCCACTTGGAGCTGCCCCACGCCCTTGCGAGCCCTTGAACTTCTTTTGAGGCTTCCTGTGTTGGGTGGGCTAGGGATAATCGTAGCAGGAGGAAGGTGGGGAAACACCACCCCACAACGAGAGAGAGAGAATAAGCACAAAAACAAATTGAATTTTAGGAGACCAGATTCAAGAGAGTCCTTCTCCTCAGTCCAGCAACCACGTTCTCAGAGCCACTTTCAGACCCGTGGGCGCTGAGCTTCCCTGGACAGAACGGCCAAGCCTTGATTCGGGTGGCTGCTTGCTACCGGGATTCTTATCAAGAAAAAAAAAGAAAATAACTGTTCAGAATTCTCTGGAGAGGTTTTTTTCCACATCGAAAACCACAGGCCTTCCAAAGCCTTTTAATTCTAAAAAAAAAAAAAAAAAAAAAAAGTGAAATCATTACTCATTAAGCAGTTAATGTTTAATAGAGCTAGTACAGTCATTTGGGATGTGTTAAATTTGCAACACAAATTACATTTTTATGAGCCATAGGCACACTTCATAACCCACTGGGTGTTCAAAGAAGTATATTTGCCTCTATTCAGCAGTGCGTTTATAAGGGAAGCTGTGTGATAAACTGGGAAGAGTGTATTTAGGAGTAAAGGTCAAGTCCCGCTGCCAGAAACCACCTCAGTCACCTTGGCATGTTGCCCTCTTGCTGGGCCTCCCTTTCCTCACCTTTGGACTGAAGGGCTTGGAAACCAGCAGGAATGGGAAGACCCTGATGAGGACCCAGTGGACCTGCATTCTGTTTGTGGCCCTGTGGCCAACTAAGTCCAGAACCCAGGGCAGTCCTCATCCTTTCTGGGCCTCAGTTTTCTCATCTGTGAAATGGAAGCGCTGGGCTACAAATCCATCCAGTTCCCTTCGGTTCAGATGTCAGTTTGGACTTCAAAAGGACACAATAGCCAATGCCCTGAGAGTGGAGGCAAACGCTGGGAGAGCGTGGAGACAAAACGCGCAGATGCAGACCACACGTTCAGGATTTTCTCACTAAGGGACACAGGAAGGAATGGCAGCGGCAGGGTAGACAGATGGAAGCCAGAAGGAGGCACAAGGGCAAACAGCACCCTTCAGCTCAAGAGGAGGGTTCGCCCGCAGGCAGGAACTGAGCCCCACCTGCAGGGGGGGCAGTCAGGGAAGGTGCAACTTCAGTATGTCTCGATCCCCCAAGTGTGAGCTCCTTGGGGCTTTTTATCTGTTCTTTCAAAGATGCCCAGACACAGGGTAGGTCCACAAATAGCTGTCTCGCTGAAGTATCATTTCACCACCTCCAAAAGCTGAGCAAACCCTGGATGCTGCTTCTCCCTTAATACAGCATCTTCCCTCGGCATCAGCAGACCTGCAGTGACAGAGAACTTGACCTCTTCTGGTGCTCCATGTCGGGCACTCAGGAAAGTTTTGAGAAAAGTTTGTCTGTCTGGGATTTGGAGGAGTCTCTCAGTGTGTAAAATCTCCAGGCTCTGGCCCCTCCCTTGGGCAGAACTTTTGCTGTCAGCAGCATTTGTCCCGACCCTCTGTTTTGTTCAGGTCTGCATGCTCCAGGCGCGGTGCCTCGCCCACACAGAGCAAGAGTCAAAGATGCAAATGTCATTGAGCCCCTCAGAGAAGATCCTTTGGGGATCTGTGTGGGTCTGTATGGACCCCACCTTCCCCGCCAGCCCTCCAAGTCAGCATTTTGGATGGCACTTATGTACTGGCACCTAGTGTGCTGAGGGCTTCCTGCACCCCCTCTTTCAGGGCAGGCCCCAGACAGCCACGCCTTGTGGTCAGGGCCTGTCCCCTGTAAACCCATTAATGGGTTTACACGGGTTTACAGCCAGCTCACTGTCCATGCACTGGAAGGCCAGGATGGTGCCTGTTCTTCTCTCTGCAGAAGGTTTAACTCTATGGTGTTCACTATTAAGCAGAAATAATGCTTCTCTGGTAAGAAAAAGAGAGATGCTAATGACAGTATTTTACAACAGGGATGTTGTGGCAGGCATGACTGGACGGATCCACAAAACCAGATTACTGCCAGCACTTTCCACTGCCCTGTTCTGTGCAGACAGTAACCATCAGGGCACATGTGGAAAGGCCTTTGCAGTGCCAGGATACCCCGGGTTCCTGCTCAGGCCCAGGGTTGGCACGGGGGGTGGGCAAGCCCAGAGGAGGGAGCTGCAGACTTCAATCTATGGTACATATCAAACAAATCAACTTTTTCCTATAATGTCACAATTTTTCCCTGCTTCTTGGAAGCTCTTCCAGCACCGCACTTTGTGTGGGTCCCATGGTGTTTGTTAGTCAAGGTTTATGGTATTGCACTAAACACAATGAAAAATACACAAGAACCATGAGGGATCACTTTTTACTGTGATATGCAATTTTCTGGAGAGATGAACTGCTCACACAGAGATGATTAGTGTCACACAGTGTTTTAAGTGGATACTTGCAACATGTGAGCTCACTGCAATCACAGCAGGAGGTGGCTATGAAATTATTACACTAGTACAGTATGTGCTACAGTTAATTTTATGCAGTTATGATTTAATACTACATCTTTACATTTGTTCACATTTCTCTCAACAACGAATGGCACCAGGTATAGTCTGTGAGTATTTGTGTGCATAAGTTTTGGTAAGTTTTAACATTTTGTAATAGATTTGTGTATATTTTATGGTTGCAAATGATAAAATAGACTAGTATCTACATATATTTTGTACATTCATGACATACCTTTTTCTTAATTTTATCAATATTTCTAGGCTACACATTCACTTGTAAGTTTTTTCAAATTGTTGCAAATCTTTAAAAATTTTTCTAATATGTTTATGGAAAAAACCTCACATTTAAATGGACCAGTGCAGTTGAAACCTGTGTTGTTCAAGGGTCAGCTGTAGTACTTCAGAGAGTTGCTATGAAATAAACAATATATGTAGCACTTGGCACAATTTCTGGCACAAAGCAAATGTCTCTCCTTTCCCATCGTCTGTAGAAGTTGTAGGAGATGTCTAGAACTTGCGGTAATAAAATCAAATCAACCTAATCTCCTAGACTGCACCTGGCCACCTGACCATGCACCCCTTACCTGTGGCTCACAAGGCCGCCTGTCAGGCCTCCCTACTCCCTGGAGCTCCTGCCCCTTCCCCAGGCCTGGTCCCACCTGGCGGTCAGCTCCTCCCACTCAGGTGTTAGGCGGCCATTCAATACTCGGCCAGCCTGATGGATTTAGGACATGAGCCCTCCCCTCATGAAAGGGTTTCTCTTTTAAAAGGAAAACTCCTGAGTGTTTCAAGACCCACAAGAGTGAAGGATGGGACGCCACCTTTGTCCCCAAGGAAGCGGCCCTTCCCGTGTACCCCAGCTGCACCCCCACCCTGGGGGGGGTCTTCTCAAGGAAGAATAGCAGTGTCACCCTCACATGTGTCATTTCCCTTTGACAATCTCCTTCCAAAATAATTAGAGCAAATATTATTATCCCATTTTACGCATGGGCAAACTGAGCCTCTAAGAGAGTGAAGAGACCTGCCCGAGACCACGAGATGAGGAATGACCTGTGCCTGCGCCCTCAGACTCCACCTCTGGGAGCCCCACTTCCTCCCACTCCACCCTCTTTTGCCTCGTTCCCTGCTCCCAATGCAGAGCTTTAACGAGCGTGCTCTGCCCCTCTAGAAAGCTCTCCGCCCACTCTGGCATCTGTACTAAGAGCTGAGAAATATGTTAGAGACCGCCTTGGCTGACAGCTTCATTTTTAAGATGAAGAAACTGAGTTCTGTGGCTCATCAAGGCGTCCTGACTAAAGGGTGACAGAGCAGGATTCCGGTCCCACAGCTCCTCCACCTCCACAGAGCCGCGCCAGCCCGAGAGCACTGGATTTCAGAGCCAGAAAAGGCCTCAGGTGGACCAAAGGCAGGGGCTTAATAAATACCGCAGTCAACACTCAATTACCCATAATGATGGCGAACGGGAAGCAAACAGGGGATGTGTCTTTCACAGGCTTCCAAATCTTTCATTGCCACGCTTCCCCCAGGCTGTGAAGACAGCAGACCAACCGCTCCTTCCCGTTCGCAGCCCTGGGAACAGCCAGGGAAGGGGTCGGGAGGCTGGCTGCAGGGTCAGGACATCCCAGCCCTTACCTCAGCAGACCCTCTGCAACCCAAGCTGGTGACTGTCCTGCCATGGGATGGACTGCATTTGCCCCGGTCCCACTAGCGGCACACCTCTCCATGGTGGCACGTGGCAAGGTCACAAGTGCCAGTGAGGTGGCATGAGGCTCCTGCCACACCGCCTTGCCTCGAAGCCTTATGTGGAAATTGTGGAAACCTTGTTTATCCATTATCAAGCCAAGAGAGAGGATTACTGAGGAAAAGGCAGCCAAAAACAAGGCACTCCCCTGGGAACCCAGAGGGGTTTCTCTAATCCCTGCACACCCTAGCTAAGCACGGTGTGAATGAAGACACCCAAATGTTCATCTGTGACTGCTAATTATGGATGGTTTCAACTGCAGGATCATCTCGTTCTTTTGTCAGGGACACAGAGGTAGCCATCATGTTCTCCACTTGCCTACAATGTTCTTCCAGCTCCACCAGGTGTAGGACAAAGAAAATCAACTGTGCTGTCATCGGGAGAAACTTAAGACTGATAACAGAAGGGACTAACCAATTACTCCACTGCATACAGAGTAGGAATGCAGAGAGTAGGATAGATGAGTTGTCAGGTCTAGAAAGCTAAGCCAAGAACCTGCCCTGCCACACCCTTTCCCACCTTCCATATAATTGAGGTTAATTAAGACCTAAAGTTAGGGGAGGGGCAAGGTGGCCTCACCTCAGACCTTGTCTCACGCACACCTCTGTGTGCAGACAGGTGACTACAATGCAAAGTGGATATCGCCTCACGGGATCTTCTTCCCAGACAAGAATTCCCTTGTGCCGGAATTGGCAACATCGCCAGGATTCCTGCCTACCTTCCCCTCATTGCCACCAACCCCTCCTCCAAGACCCAACTCGGACACAGTTCAGAGAGGCCCACTGTGGGCCTTCACGAGCTGGTGCGTGCCGGTTCCAGCACGCCACTGCACGGAAGTGGGAAGCTGATGCAGGCGTCAGGGAAGGTCTCCCAGAGGAGGACATGCGAACTGGCTTCTAAAGGATGAATTAGAGTCCTCCCTTTTCAGAAAAGGGAGAAAGGAACTCCAGAAGATGGAGAAGCATTTGCAAAGACCCAACAGCATAAAGATGTGTGAAAGTTTGGTGTGTGTGGAGAACGACCATACCTGCTGTGCTAGGCCCGACCTGGATGGGACGCCAGCTGGCACTCACCCGCCCAACAGATGCCCATGAGCAGAGCCCTGGCAGGTTCTCGGCCTGGACCCTGGTGGCCCTGCCACCTGCCTCCAACCTGTTTCCACCCCACTCACCCCAACAGGGCCCAGCCTCTGTCCCACACAATCTCAGGACAATCTTCTCCATGTCTGCAGGTGTCTGGGCAAGGGATAGCTGTTTTAATGAGAAATCATCATGCCAAACAGGATTTTGGTATGATGATCAGATGTCCTTCTGAATGTTTAATCTTTCACGTTCTATGTTTGGTGACCTTGAAGAACAAGTCTTAAAGAAAAGGAGAGGCACCAAATCTTTCATCCCAAAGGCCACTCATCCCAAGGACATAGCTGACAGCACCCATCCGTGGCTGAGGCTGAACTCCTACAGCCTTTTTCTCCTCTCCCTAGTAAAAATTAAAGCACTGTGCTGAAGGTCAAGGGTCCTAAAGCACCCCTAGAAAGGGTCCTGGAGGCCAAACCATCCTGACTTACTTAATGCAGCTGTCCCTATCCAATTCTCTTAGCACCTACCGTTGTGACACCCACCTTTTCCCCGTGAGAAATTCCCCACTGGTGAATTGTGTAAGGGACAGCACCCCCACCCTGTGGGCCCCACTTTCAGGAGGTGTAAACCCCTGAGGTCTTTCCTAAGGAGTTTGGGCCCTACCATTCCCTGTCCCCTCACCCTGCTGGATACTTGTCTCCCTGGGGATGGTCACTAAGGGCCTTCTCCAGCCCAGGCTTGCTCAGGCATACCTGCTCCTCCTGGCCGGGTGAACTCAGCCTGCCAGAGGCAGCCCCCATCAGCCCTCCCTCACCACAGAAAACACTGTCCCGCGGGAGGCAAGACACCCAGTAAAGCCAATAAGTAGACATTTCAGGCCCCA